>OMNW01015655.1:0-10384 GCA_900303245.1 Selene dorsalis
GTTACTGACCTGCTTCTGTATTTCCTTCATTTTATTACTGTAATATCCTGTTCTACTAATCTTTTAAGGCCAGACTCTATCCTCACGGTGTGAATTAAGTATGTGAAGAATTGCTGGTGGTCTAGAACTTTGACTTAGCTGAAGTTCAACCAATTGGTTTGTCTTGGCTGGCTTCATCGATAAATACAGCAGGGTATCATCTGCGCATGAACTGTAGGTTGTCTGGTGCTTCCTGATAATGTTGCACAAAGGAAGCATATAAGCTATGGAAATAGGCTATAAAAATAAACTTGTGTTGTCTTGTCTATGTTTCTGACAGGTTGATGTGAAATAAAACTGTATCTAAAGAATTTAACTTTTACCTAGATAACAAAAAAGGAAGCCAGACATCTTCAGAATAAAACTGAATAATGAAAAACATCCACTTTTGTTCTTGTGATTCATTTTGTTTCTGGACATGTAAATGTGTGAGTGTGTTTGTCATAAGGAAATGCTTCCCAGAAAAAACAACCCTGACCTTTGGAATCAGTCTTCTGATCAATGATTAACAGGTATTAGATCAACTTGACATATATATGACTCACCAAGAAGCTTCAGCTCAGAGCAGCAGAGGGTAGTCTTGGAAGTATGTCTTCGTCTATGTCAACTACAGCGGGAGGTGTGGTGGTGGTCACCCATATCCACCCAGTGCCTCAGAATGGTGGGAATGCTGGACTCCAACCTTATGTCGGGATAAACAAGTTCAGCAAGGGCAGGCCACTGGTGCTTGGGGTAAGATTAAGCACTTCATTATTTGGAGCAAGACCAGCAGATGCATAGGCATACTGTTATACACCTGAGGTGTTCTAGACCTGAGGTGTTCTAGACCTGTGTTCTTGACCTGAGTTACTGAGGACCTTATGGCCCTGGCTCAAGTGGCCACAGCAAAAGGAAAAAAATTCTCAGTAAGGATAAAAAAGACGACCACATCAAACCAAGTTAGAGGAGCAAATTAAATGTTGTAAGTGTGAAAATCAGTAGAATCAGTGGCGTGTGGTGTGCCTGAAAGCCAGTGCCATAAACCTAAACATAGGACTGGAATTAAGGCACTATAAAAAGAGAGAATGACAAACAACCATATCTCAAACAATCCAGGTGGTTAGGACAGCCATCAGGTGACCCCACCCCCCAGGAGATCCTGGGGGTCATCACAGGTGTTACCCCTGAGATGTTTTAGACCTGGTGTGGTCTACATATAAGGTGTTACTAGACTTGAGCTGAACTTCAGGGCTGAAGAGATTCTTGAAAAATTCATCCCATTGAGAATATATACCTCATAGTCTGGACATTTCATGATATCTGGCAGTTTGTTTGATCATCACAAACAAAAACGTTTACCCTCTATAGTTTGACTGAGGAAAAAGCCATTGTAAGAACAGTTCAGCTCTACATTTCAAACACTGTGTTAACCCTGACTGTGTTTCTCCCTCCAGACAATCCAGATCATGGTTGGCCTGATGTTTCTGATGTTCGGGATTGCAATGGCAATTTATGCAGATACAATGGGGGTATTCAGTGGCATTTTCGTCTGGGGAGCTTTGATGGTGAGTGGTGTATGAATTCCCATTGTGTATATGGCTGCATGGATATTGTGATTCTCAATCTGCATTTACGATTCACACAAACAATTATAATATCCTGGAAATTACTTATCTGATACTGCCTGACAGAGTTTCAGATAAAGAAGAGTTATCACTCACAGTAAAGCCACATCAGGGAGGGGACAGCTCTAAGGCGGGTGGGAGGAGTAGTAATGGTGACTAACACACAAGTGGGCAGTGAGTGAGCTCTAACCTTTAAAGCTGCAGAGTAAAGAACAGAGCGCCCCCTGGCTTCCTATTATTCACATAGAACTGTCTATTCATCTGACACACACACTTCATGGGATCACGCAGCTGGGGGTGGAGCATACAGTCTATGGGGTGGAGCCACATTCTTGACTGGGTTACACAGCTGGGAGCAGAGTAATTCAGTGTGGGGATACTGACTCCTCCAGTAATGAAGAGGACAGTACATCATCATGGTAAAGAGCACCAAGAACACTACTTAACAAGCACTAATGAACAAGGACGACAGGGTTAATAGGCTAAACTGCAGTCAGGCACCAGAGAGTCATTGTTGCAGCTCCACTGCAACAGGTTGTACAGTACATCACCTGAATGGTGTCAGAGAGTGGTCCTCAGTTTAATTCACGTCAGGTCCAGCTGCTGTGCAGTGTTTCCAGATGTTGAATATGTATCAAAATAATAATTATGTCCTTCTCTGTTGCAGTACATCACAGCTGGAAGCCTCACAGTGGCTGCTGGAAAACATCTGACCCGCTGTCTGGTTAGTGTCTTTCAATACTTACGAGTTACTAAAGGTTTATGATGGTGTTGTGATGAAACAGCGGTGTCACAGTTCAGGGGTCTCATTGTTCAGAGGCTGCATTTAAAAAATGAATTCACCATTAATGACACAATATAACTTAAATGTTAATAAAGATAAAACAGTGATGACATTTTATATCCAAATGGTCAAATATCAACTTAACTCTGAATAATGGACAGTTTTCACAGAACATAAAGGTGTCAATGTTATGTTCAAAATGGATTGTTGGACAGCTCCCTGCTAATCAGGAGCATTGGTCAATATAAAAAAAAATTTACCAAGAGATCATAGGTTTGATTCCAGAATGAGCCCCCATGATTTAAAAATAAGGGGAGACATAAAATGAATGTTTTCCTGCATTACTTGCAATTTGATTATATTAGATTTTGTGATATCACCAACTCTTAGTAAGACATGAAATTGGCGTGGGGGACAGTCGACAGCTGCCTTCATCTTTGATGGCATCAGGCTCCACCAAGAACGTGCATGAACCTGCAGAACACGGAGCACCCTGGTAGAGGCCCCTGGGGCTGTCACAGCTGACTCCTTGGCCAATCATAGATGCTGAGACGTCCCACTTTCAGAGTGAATGTCCTGCATGCAGATGGACAGAGATGTCCAGGTGTCCTCATGTGTTGTTTCTTGTCTCTCTGCTAGGTGAACGGCGCTTTGGGTGTCTGTGTCGTTGCATCTGTATTTTCATTTACTGGCATCATCCTCTACTCCATGGATGCTGCAGGAGTGTTATTCTACTGCTATTCTGATTATCCTCAATCTCCTGCTTGGCTCTGCTACACTTATATGGTATTCACTTTATTATTTATATTCAGCTGAGTTTTAGCTGAGGATTGTTTGTCCACTCGTAGCTTATAGGACCTGTGAGATCAGAGAGAACTGGCTGCTGTGTAAAAATGGTCTGTACTGAGAAAACAACTGTGTCTGCACTGACTACAGCTTCCTTGTTTGTTTTTGCTAGACGCGGATGCAAGGGATTTCGGGGGTCTTGGCTATTTTTAGTTTGCTGGAGTTCATTGTTTCAATCACGGTTACAGTATTTGCCGGCAAAGCTACTTGCAATTGCAGCGAGGTGAGTAAGCCACAGTATGATTTCAAGTACAACATTCTCTACTGTAGTAGTAGATGTTGTGATCTGTACAATTACACAGCTTAACTATGTTATTATCATTATTTCTTATTTATTTAAGTACAGTAAATTGTCATGTCTTTGCATCTAAACTCACTCATTGGACCTCCTCTCTAATCACTGTTACTACATGTCTACTGAGACCTAATTACACAGGGAAGGTCCAGATGCATTTCAAACTGTTTTGTTTTGTGTTTACTTTCTGTAAATGAAGCTGTGTTTGACTTTCAGACACCACCACTCATTATTGAACAAGGAGGAGCTTCAGTGATTATGCCCACTCCCCAAGCACTGGGTATCCCAGTGGCTCACCCCGCCTCACAGGTCAGTCAAATCTGTGAAGTTGTGACTACCTGTGGATATTGTCTTTAGCTTTAGAAGTTCATTCCAACTCATTTTGTTTTGCAGGTGCAGGTGAATTACCCTAAAAGCCCACAACAACCAGGGGCCATGGGTTCCTCTGAGCCTCCGGCCTACGCAGCTGTCATTAGTTGAGAAGTCTGGGCCTAAACAGCCTGACAACATCTATCTCCATGAACATCTATACATGCATGCCTGTATTAACATGTTCTCTTAATCGTAGGGGAACTTAATATAAGATGACAATCTGAATGAAGTATATCTTTTCTCAGCTGACTTTTGTAAAACCTGACATTAGATAAAATCAAAACATGTTAGCATTCAGAGATGATTACACTGTGATGATTAAAATGTTTTTATGCAGGGACGAGAGAGCAACACAGTGGATGTGATTAAGAAAACATAACATCATTCAGAATTACCTTCATCAGTCTAGACTAGATATCCTGAAAAGAATTTTAGACATTTTAGGCAGAACATCCCTGAGGTGCTGAAATTAAAGGTTATTAGGGGCAAGTGAAAAAGAACATACTCAAGTAGTTAAGTCATTTTATTAAAGGGAGGGATCAGGGACGGGCCTTTTACTCTAATTTATTGAAACTGAAGTCCTAAACTTTTTTACAGACATACTCATAGTTTGTAGCTAAGCATGTGGATTGACTACATGTTCAAGAGTGAGAGCATATGATCTTTACTCTGACTTAAGACCTGGACCTGTGTACAAACCAGGACATTAATAATGAACTGTAACTCTGATTCACTTGTAAAATATATCATACACCAAGGCTATCAGTGTGAATGTCCTCTTTTGTCACCCCTGGCTGTGACAGCCATGCTCATTGTCTATATTTATTCTCTTGTCCAAACAGCTGCTCAGTAAACCAATCCCCTACAAGTAGAGGGGGCAGCTGCCGTTCCACAGACAGGGAGGGGGCAAGAGAGGGAACTCAGTCAAACTGTCAGTGAGAAAGATGACTGAGACAAGTTGAGAAGGGTTATAAATGAGTGGAATGAGACCTATAGGACAGGACTACCGCATATTGAGAAAATCTTAGACGGACGCACTGGAATAATACTTTTTTCACAAATATTGTGTTGACAATGGCGGACAGCAGCAGCCCCCCACTGACATCCTACATCATGGATGAGGAAACGTTGAAGAGAAAGCAGAAGGAAAAGCTAAAGAAGCTGATGGCCACTGGAGGAAACCCAAGGCCAGCCCGCTCTCTCCTCTTTTTGACACTGAGGAATCCCTTCCGTAAGGCCTGCATCAGCATCGTGGAGTGGAAGTATCCTGCAGCAGTGAGGGGTTTCTGGGCAGAGGGGCCTAATATAATGTTTGTGATTGCTGCTATTGCATACGTTCAGAGTCATTCAGGATCATTAGCTGTTACATGTTTGGTGGTGGTTCACAACTCCATTACTTGAGACAGAGTACGGATCCTCTGGTCCACTGCAACTTCACTTTAGTTTAAGCTCTGGAGTACTTTGTTTTAGATATAATGAAGTACTCAAAAGTCGAACCTGAAGAATTAACAGGCTGTGGAAAGTAGCATCTTTAGGACGCTGACAGGTTCAAGCACGACTGCCAGTGGAGGAGTGTGAACTTTTGTATTTTCATTAAAAAATAAATAAATAATAAGTCCACTGACTTGACTAGAGTAAGAGTTACTCAGAAATGTAGTTGTGACAAAAGTGCAAATATTTGGTTTTAAGTGTAGTTAAGTAACAAAAGAAACTCATGTCACTGCATGTATGTGTGTAAGGGAATTTCTCTTCAACGTTAGGTTCCTATAAAACCCCCCTCAGACCTTTTGAAATCATAATCCTTCTGGCCATCTTTGCCAACTGTGTGGCTCTGGCTGTGTACCTGCCCATGCCTGAGGAAGACAGCAACAACACCAACAGTAACTTGGTGCGTCAGCATGCTTGTGCAGTGTGCATAAATGGACACCATAACATACCGTGGTCCGTGGATTCTGTCTGTACCCTTCTCTAACAAACTCCTACATCACCTCAGAGCATGTGTAGAAACCTTTTGTATTGTTTCCCTGTTTTACTTGACGCTTGGTAACAACAGACCTGTGGTGGGATGAATAAAGTACTCTGTGTTTCTAATTGTCTGTCTTTTTCATCCACTGTTCTTGTCATTATATAAATAGATTACTAAGATTATTTCTGGGTCATTTCAACATTATAAAGTCAACATGGATTGAATTAATAATTCAGCGTGAACTAAACCAACCAGGATGTATTTTCTTCATTAATGTCTCACTATAATATTTTGTAATGCAGTTTGTTATTTTATTTTTATTTATTTAGTTTTATTTTTTTTTTATCACCATTATGAGCAGCAGTGGCATGATGGTTAGCACTGTTGCCTCACAGTAGGATCTGGGTTAGGGCCGCCTGTCTGTCTGAAGTTTGCATCATCATGAGCCGTTGTTTTGGTCTTTGTGATCCCCAAACTTGTTCCCTTCTACCATTTGAGTCCTATGGCAGCACCAGTTTGTCCATCATGCAGCTTAGGTGTCACTGTGGTATTTAACATATTAGCCAGCGTTTACAATGATCCGGCTGAAAGCTTCACACCTGGCAGACCTAATGGGTGAACACAAATGATTTGTTCATGTGCTCCCTGTGCATCACAGTTGTGATCACTGTCGTTACAAAAACACAAAACAACGAAAACTGAACTTGCACATGCTGATATATGTACAGTAGTTAATTAAATACGGATATGGCTATGTGTTGATTAACTACCACCTCACCATCTGCCTCACCAATTTCTACCCTGGATGTTTGCAGACATTCTCCCAACAAGTTTGTTTTCACAGATCCCACCCTTGGTGTACACATCTTCCTGGCGTGTTTTGTATTATATTATCATAAAGTTTTACAAAGGAGGCCATTGGTCTTTCACAGAAAAGATGTAGCTGCTTGTTTGCATACAGTGCGAAAAACTCAGATCTGATCACAGGTTTTCACAAGAGATGCAGGTTAATGCAGTCATATAAACTAGTGATTGGATCAGCTGATATCTATGTTAGTGCAGGTGTGAACAGGACAGCAGAAAGAGCAAGAGAGCAACCAAATTTCAACGAACTTTGGTCTGTCTTGTTCAACTGTAGAGAAACACTTAACACTGCAGCTCTGAACTTGAAGTAAGAACTGCTACACTGTCCCAGGAGCAGGCACCTGGGTGGGTAACTCACTTTGGGTTTAGTCCTTGTCCCAGGGGCCCACAGTCACGACCCTTCCAGTGCTTGAACCTGAGTACCATCCTTTGTCTCACTATGACTGTCACAAAGAGTAAATCTGGAAAAAATGATGGAAAACCAAAAAAAGAAAGACATTATATCTCTTTTAACTTTCCCTCTGAGTGTTCAGTGAATCCAGCTCAAATCACAGCTCAGCCTTTATCTTTCATTTAGTACAATGATTTTGTCAGATGACCTTTTGGTAATAAAATCTGATTTGAGCGGCAGTCCAGATATTTTTGACCTAGTCTTGTCAAACATGGCAGTCGATCCACAGGTACTGTCCTTAACTGCCACATGACTCTGAAGACTTGACAGCCTCATCAGGAAAAGACAGCTTGTTGCTAAAGGTGTAGGAAAATAGATCAGCAATGAATAAAGTCTATATTGAGTCTAGATTAAGAGCTCTGTGGAGTTCTGCGTAGACTAACAGGCTTCTGCCAAACTTCATTCCAATCATGTATCTGTGTTTAAACACCACTATGATACACACACACACAGACACACAACACATTCCTGAGTTACAGTCAGTGTCCCACGGTCCAGGTGTGTCTTTCATTCCTTCAGTATATGATAAACTAAACAGGTGAATGGACAAACTAACAATAACTAGCACTTACATTTCCCAAATTTAAAGACAGGATACAGAAACACTCATAAGGCCTTGACACACATTTTGTTATGTTGCTGTTGGATGATAAAATAGTATATTCAGAGAAAGTAAAATAGTGTACTGATATGCTCATTAGGTTCTCTGAATTCACAGAGTTTCTCGAATGAGTTTATATCCAGGACAAGGGCTGAAGGACAATATCTGGCTCACATATCAGCTGAAGGGCACTGTCAGTGACGTGTAGTTAAAATAGACATTCGCCACATGCCTCGGCTGAAATGAGAGCAGCCATCAGACATTGCAGTGGTGTGTGAGTGTGTAAGTGACGTGAACAGACAGAAGGAGATTTGTGTGATGTGCAACAAAAAACCCTACGAAGCTGCGAGAAACATGAGACATGATATTATTACAACACTGAGCCAAGGGAGGAAAAGAGTTGCAAATCATGGCTTCATATTAATCTTCCAATGATGGAAATAATTTACAATGATGTTTTTTTTTATTATTATTAATGAATGTTTCAGTGGGTTACAGTAAAATCTAAATTTATGCACAGAGCAACACAACTAAGTTCAACAACTAAGCAGATTTCAACCACAGCTATTGTTGTTGTTGTTGTTTAACAGGAAAGTTTGGAGTACATCTTCCTCATCATCTTCTCTATCGAGTGCTTCCTGAAGATTGTTGCCTATGGATTTCTGTTTCATGCAGATGCATATTTAAGAAACTGCTGGAACATCTTGGATTTTGTTTGTGTATCTGTTGGGTAAGTTGATAAGTTCGTGTTTGCCCCTTTTTCCCTGCAGGCTAAACTTTAACAACTTCTGGGTACAAGAACTATCTGATCATATATTATCTGTACCTCTCTGCAGGCTGTTCACTGTGGTTGTAGATGCCATCAACCACATCAGTGGAGTGGAGGCACCGGTTGGAGAGAAAGGTGGTGGCTTTGATATGAAAGCTCTAAGAGCGTTCAGAGTCCTCAGACCACTCAGACTGGTCTCTGGAGTCCCCAGTAAGTAACTGGTCTGCTGATGACTGACTCTTTGGAGTTGCAGAATTTCATTATGACATTATTTTGCTACTGCTTTTCAATTATTATTTATATATTATCATAGATTATTTATCATTAGACATAAAGATGACATCAAAATCAATCTCATCCAAACTTGTTTTTTCTCTGGCCCAATGTGTGCCTGGTTCCAAGATATATAAAGCAAGACTGTAAGATGCTATCTCCACATTTGTTACGGGGGAAAAAGGGCAACAAACACATTATAATGACATAATATTAAAATATCATGGATTCATTAAAATATTATGGTCTCATTTTTATCCATATGACACTTTCTGCCCGTATATATGGGCTAGACCTGACCAAGGACCCAGTTGTATATTGGGTCAGAAGTTACATTCTGCTACACAACAGTTAATGTGATTCTCTGCTCTTCTCTGCTCAGGTCTACAGGTGGTGATGAACTCTATCCTGAAGTCCATGCTGCCTCTGTTTCACATAACCTTACTGGTCTTCTTCATGGTCACTATTTACTCCATCATGGCACTGGAGCTCTTCAAATGCAAAATGCACAAGACATGCTACTACACAGGCACAGGTAGTGTATGTTTCATATTAGCATATGCTTGAATCCTTACCATGCACCATTCTGATGGATCACTGTCAAGGCTAATTCACTTGATGTTTCTGATGCTAACACCTCACATCCCATGTGTTTATATACTAATGTCATGGTTATAATGGTTTTAACTGTAATACTGTGTTCAAAATAAGAATGAATGGCAAATATAAGCTAAAATATAATTTAAAGAGTATCTTAAAAAGTACAGAGTATATTTGTTGTTCATGTGAAAGTAACAGTAGTCTTGACGGAAGCTACAGCATGTCAGTGTGGCCTCTACTGGGGCGTGAAGTCTTCACCTCTCACATGTTTACTGATGTTTTGATGACTTACTACACATATACACAGATGTTTCTGAGGCTAGCTCCTCACTTCCAGTATCACTGCATGTTTACATATTTTTCTGAGGCCATGACTTTACTTGTGTTTACAGATATTTTGGAAACTAACTACTCACTTCCCACCTTGTTCACAGATACTCCTTAGGCTGACTCATCATTTCCTATATGTTCCACATTAGCTACATTTTCAAGGAAATGACAGTTGAAATGATGATATGTCATGTTATTAACTAAATTACAGGAGAAGTTCAGTTTTTTGCAGCCTGAATAGCATAAAATACGTTCATTTACTCACCCGAACAACTTTGGTGTAACTTGGAGTCCTTCGGAAGATATTTAGATCCACTCGCGATCTAGTACATCCATATAACGGGAGTTGCTGGGGCAAAGATGGGGCGTCTAAATAAGACATTATCTGCCAGGAAACTCCTTCATTTCACCAATATCTTGTTTTGTACAGTACTATTCCCCCGTGAGTTTGGAGCGGCTCGGAGTTCTTTTGTTATTGTCATCCGGGTTTTTTTTTTACACGGCTTTTCACTGACCTACGACCTCGATGACGTCACTTCCGTGCCACTGCCGAAGTCGTGGGTCAGTGAAAAGCCGTAGCAGGACAAATG
>OMNW01015656.1:0-32038 GCA_900303245.1 Selene dorsalis
ATTTGGGAGGAGGAGGAGGGAGGAGGAGGAGGGAGGAAGGAGGAGGAGGAGGAAGGAGGAGGAAGGAGGAGGAAGGAGGAGGAAGAAGGAGGAAGGAGGACTAAGGAATACCAACGCAGCCCAAAAACTATTTCTGAGATGTACTGAATGGTTGATCTACTGGCTGATTTTTGCTTGGCAGCGATGAGTTGTTGGGTTTTCCTTGGTACTTTCACAATAATGGCTCTGAAAAGATTCTTATCAGCACTTTTCTTTTTCTTATTGTACATGAGCACTGTGGAGAAAACTCTGCAGCTTTCTTTTCCCATTTAAAATAAGAGACATTAGTGCCAGTGGACTATATCAGCTGTAGTTAATCAGTGTTAATTCTGTCCACCCTGAAATGAAACTGGTGTCTGATGATGGTTTGAGTGTTTTGTAGGTCATGTAGTGGTGAGTCACTGATCCCTTCACGTCAGGTTCATATTGGTCCCCTCGGCATTTTGATCATGTCGACTTCACAGCGCTGCAGCGGAACTCGCAGTAATTAACTGGAGCAAACAGGCTGAATAAAATACAAGAGGTGTGAAAGGAGTATGATTCAGCTTTTATTTTAATGTGTGGTATTTAATTAATGTTCTTAGTGAACAACTTCTTGTGCTACTCATCTCATTTTCAGGTGAGACGTGATTAGTTCGTGGTTTCTCATAATTCAAGTAAATGCAGGTCAGTTACTTGCAAATGATGAAACAAACAAACAAGAAAAAAGAAACTGTGTCATCACGACATGGTTCCTCCACCAGGCAGAGAGCACTGACAAGTCTGTTGTCAAGACTTACATGTCTTGCTCAGTGCATATCAGTTATAATTCTTGAGTAACCAATACCAGTCTCTAAACCCCAGCATCACTTCTCCACCCATTCAGTGACCTGTGGATGACTGCAGTGTTCCTGGTGCAGAGGAGAGGAGGACACGCTCAGGAATTATAAAGCTGTTGTTGTTAATTGATCAAACAGGGTGTGTGCTAACGCAATTTACCAGTGAGAGTGACTGATGTTGATCGTCACTGACCTCATTGGCTCTGGTCTTGGTAACTCCTCAGATTATATCTATCATTGTTAATGTTTATTCTGGCAGCAAAATGAGATAAGTCTTGGCTTGTCTGCATCCCAAAACCATCGGCCAGAGACAGTAGGAGGACACAACTGAAGTATGTTATCACCAGTTTCATGCAATAGCAATGACCATGTGTGACTGGCCTGATTACACAGCATTACTGAAGATGAACTCCATGATCTCCATGATCCAACAACCAACCAGCACCGCCTAAAACTCTTCCACCTGAGGAAACACTCACAGTCAGGCACATACTGTACCGCATGCATGGCTTACTGCACCACGCTGTACACTCAACAGCCTTTGGACTACATGACCCCCTAAATGACACGATGCCACCCAACCATCAGTGGAGGAAATGCAGGGAAAATGGAGAAATGGAGCAGAAAAGCAACAAAGGAAGCCATTTAGATGGACAGAAGGGAGTCAGAAATGGTGAAAATTGGACAAGGAAGGATTAAAAAGATTCATATTCAAACAGGAACATATGGAGATTGTGTAGGCAAAAAAAAAGAAGAAAAGTAATTGTGTAAAGTTGCAGAAAAAAGACTTTGTCAGTCGATGTACCCTCTGAGATAATGTCTTTATGTGGGAACAGGCTGTAATTAGTGGTACGCATCATAATTTCAAGGTGTGAAGTGCTCTGAGACGATCCTGAGCAACATTATAGCTCAGCTAGTCTATCAGTCTGAGTCTCCCTGCTGTTCTTCTTAAGTAAAAAACACACATGCTGCCATCACCTGTGTGTGTTTGTGTGTGTGCGTACAAGGTTAAACCAATATGAGCAAACGCAGCCACACACACACACTCACACAAAACTCATATGTCCGCTTCATCTCTGCGTGTGTGTCCTTGTGGTGTGACAGTCGCATTAATGCTCATCCACTCTCGCCACAGAAACGGCTCTTCACTTGCACAGTGCACAGTCACAATGGCAGGATGGCAGTGTTGATTTTACTCTGACCTCCCTTTGACTCTCAATTACACCACCATTACGAGAGCTGCTCTCATCACATTAATATGAAACGCTGTAGATGAATGCTGTTGTGTGGTGGCTGAGGGACGTCAACATCAGATACAGTCAGCTTCAGATAAGTGACTCAGATGAGAAGAAGGGAGCATGTCAAAGCTGCAGCTGATGAGCTCTTTCATTATGTTTTTTTGACTGATTATTCATGCAGTGTGCATAATGTCAGAAAATTGTTGAAGTGCCCTTGACAATTTCTCGGTACAAAAACTACTGTCCTCAAACTATACAATCACCAGGCTAAAATCCACCGCTATTTGATTTACAGTAAGAAAAATAAACTGAGAAAATCAAAAGATCCTTTCATCTGAGTCAGGAACAAGCTCATGTTTTTGCCATTTTACATGAAAATCCAATGTTTCAAATATTAGACATGATGGGACACAGTGCTCACCGTATTATAGAATTTACCAGTTTGATAAACTCCTAGAGACACTGTAACACAATCCACATATTGTGCTTGAACCAGTCAGGTCAAAAATTAAAAGTTATCTCGCTTTTAAATTTGAAGTGAGTCATTACTGCATGTCTCCCTTTGCCACTGCAGTGCAGCAGACTTCCAAAATTAATAATCTTCTGGGGTCTGACCGATCAATTCATCAACCTATCGTTTCGGCCCTCTTGTCTATCCACACATACAGAATGACTAATGAGGAGCAGCTCATGGTGGTTCATATTGTTGTTGGACTTTAAAGTTGTTAGTGTCAAAGCTCGTAAACAGAGCAGGCTCTCATTAACGGCTCTAAATATAGAGCCAACTGAAATAAACAGTGATGCTAAGATGGCTTAATTGCTTCCCTGGCTGATGACCAAAGACACACAAAGTGTTTCTGACACCTGCTTTTTTTTTTTTTTTTCCCCAAACATATTAATATACTTGAAATCTCAGTTCTATGTAGGATTAAAACTAAATGTGCAGACAACTCAAATGAAAGTCAGCCAAAACACAACATGGTTGAATAAGCATTAAATCACTGCTGTATGCTGACACACAAACTTATTTTTACAGAAACACACACACACAAACACACACAGACACACACGCCTCATTTCCCCTCACAGACATTTGGCTCATTAGCTTTTCCACAGAAAAGTTCTTGTCTGTTCTGCTGAGTAACAGAGAAATGCTGCTATGTGAGTGACCTGAAACCACAGACTGGCTATGAAAACGTCCAGTTGAGGATGTTGTAGTCACAACTATTTCTGAAGCTTTGCCAGATGAGTATTTGTATGTGTGTGTGGTGTGCATGTGGCTGTAAAGGGGAGTGATTTTGTACCAAATCGAAGGCTCTTGCAGTTTGGAGGCAGTTTTCGTAGACAACACTGTGGTTAGTAAAAGGAGAGAACAACCGTCAGCTCACACTCTTTCTCTCGCTCTCTTTTTGGCAAAAAAACAACTGGCTGACTCCAGATAATACATGATATGAAATGATAACAACAATATGGTTGAAATTATACTAATCATTTGTTGTACTGTAGTGTCAGACAGACAATCTTCATTAGCCTGGTCCTGACAAACAATGAAAAAATCCCAACAAACTCAGTAAAGGAACCAAAGCAGCCCTGTTTAATCTGCCAGATAACATCCTATCCATCCATTTTCATGCGATTATCCGAGGTCGGGTCGCGGGGGCGGCAGATCCACCAGTGAGCCCCAGATTTCCTTTTCCCTGATGACATTGACCAGCTCTGACTGGGGGATCCTGAGGCTGGAGATATAATCTCTTCACCTACGCACCAAGCTGCAAACCTGCAGCCACATGGCCCTTTGTGGAATAGTTTGAACATGCCTGGCTTACACCATCTCGTTATCGTGTGTTATGTAGTTATGTAAAGAATAATACATGAAAGGTGTGGGGGGTTCAAGAGGAGCTATAACCAAGGTGCGTGTTAATGTTATTCAAGCTTTAGGTGATTGTCTAACTGCTAGTTGTTATAAATTGGTATCATCCTCACATTAATCATCGACTGCCCTCCAGATTTACAGAATGGCCTTTTATTGTAATTGACTGGGTTTAATAACTTCTAGTAGAATTCCCAGTGCATCAATGATAGGATTTAATTCTTAATGACACATTTTCTAGCATGTTTTGTCCCATAAGCATCCGCACAAGCTAATGAGATTCACTGTGGATGATCAGTGCGAGGTCATTTACCTCTGCATCATTTCACATTCAGTACGTTAAGAGAGCAAATGCTGCAGGGCTGAACACCATCACTATGTGTACAGTGATTTACCTGTTCACTACAGGCATATTACTTTTTATGACATCAGTGCACATTGTAACATTTGACATCACTTTGTGGTCAGAAAATAGTGAAATCCATCCATCCATCCATTAACTATACTGCCTGTCCTCTTAGGGTGGCAGGGGACCTGGAGCCAATCCCAGCTGACATAGAGGGGTACACCCTGGACAGGTCCAGTCCATCACAGGGGCGACATATAAAGACAACCTCACAAACTCATATCCACTCCCAAGGGCAATTCAGAGTCACCAGTTAACCTAATGTATGTCTTTGGACTAGAATACGAAATACCGAGGCCCAGGTTTGAATCCAGACAGTATTATCCACTGCACCACCATGACGCCCATATGGTGAAATCAGTGTTCTCAATAACGGAATTTCTATTTGAGCATTTCATTGTCTCAGTGATCTTGGAGTGTCAGTGTCAGTAAGTGACTGTTAACACTTAGTTTTCTCAGGTTAGATGAGATCTGTTTATAGAGTTTTACCCTTAATTGATCCGAGCAGAGCTGAATTAGAATTTGTTCGTTAAACTGCAGAATGAATCCAGGCCCACCACTGTGGAAACACTGGCCTATTAACGTAGAAAAAAGTTATTAGGAAGACTTAAGTGAAATGTGTTCTCTCGTCGTTGTTTCTGAGCCAAATGTTGGCAGCACCGAGAATCAAACCAACAACTCGTTGTTTTCTGCTGCGATCTATTTACACAAAAGTGGCAAGCCTCTGTAATTTTTGTGCAAGTGTTTCCTGATAAAGATTTACAACATGTGTGGAATGATCTCAGCTAGTGAAGAACTGCTTCCCTGATGAGACATTTTATATGGATATGAATTGCGACCCCGGGTCTGCTGCGATGGGAAGGAGAAGTAATAGGGGCACAGAATGTGATACAACGCCTGTAATGAGATGCAGCACACAGCCCTGCAGAGCAGGATTTATTGTCTGTAGACAATGATAATGGGAGAGAAGGTGAAAATGGCAACGGCAGCATCACTTTTATGATGGATGTAAAAACTGACCTGTGGGGCGGGTCCACAGCTATATAAAGCCTGACAGATGAGTTTTACAGTAAAACTTGAGTCAGAGGAAAAGCAGCAATGCTTAGAGTCCAAACTCTTACTGTAGGAAATGAACTGTGATGACACTGCAGCTATATTGACCATTTTTCAAAGAGGATTAACTTGTTTTTGGACACACTTGTGGACACAGAGTGTACGACTAAATCCGCCAGGAGAGTGGTTCCCATGGCAGCGACTGATTGACAAGGTTGCAAGTAAATGTGATTGGAGGCTTTCTTTCCCACCTTCCCTCAAGTGTTGATCTGAAACAGGATGGGGCTAAGCTAACAATGTTAGTCCCTACAGCTGGTTAACTACCCATGTGTCTGTCTGTCCTATGTGTCTAATGGAGCTGAAGTTGATATAGCAAACTGTTGGTGGTGCCTGTTCACAGAGATGACAGCACTGACACTGTCATTTCCTGCTGCTTGAGAGCACTGACAGAATTACAGCTTTCATCAATTGTTTTAGCAAATAGCACACGTTCAAACAAGAACTACAATGTGGTGTAACAGTGGTTGAACAGTGCTGACCGGGAAGTCTGCGGATGACAAACAAGTTGCATATAGAACAGGCGGCTCCGGAAAACATGATCCTCTTCTCTTTCTCTCTCTCAAGTCCTCCTCCCTCCTTTAGCCAAAGCTCCATCTCATCTGTAACAATACACCTCTCTCCTCTTTCCCGCAGCGCTCTTTCACCTGCAAAGACGACCCCCCCCCCCCTGCTATCTCCTCCGCCCCTCTTTCCACTCTTTATACTCTCCAAGGTCAGAGTGTTTGATCTTTCCCAGCACATCAGAAAACATCACTCTTGGGTGAAAACCATATTATCTCAAAATGTCAACATGAGACAGAAAAATAGGTGTGTGTTAGGTTAATGACAATGCAGTTTCTATCATTATCCGCCTGGTTTTGGAAGTGCTTCAAAGCCTGAGAGGTTGAAGAATTTAGAAGAGCATGTAATCCTTTAATCCTTTAATTAAAGTCCATATAATATGAAAATGAATAAAACTGTAATTACAAGCCTTTCACATGACAACAACAGTGAAATTGGGACTGATACAACCTTGCTGTTTGCTCATACGCATGTGTGCATACACATGGTGTGATCAATCAGTTCAAGTTTAAAGTTACCCTCAGCTCAATAACGTGACCTCTGGCATATTTCCAACCAATGCTGCGCTTTCTTTCTCCTAATCTAATGTCACAGTATTGGCCCTCTGCAACATGTTTTCCTGTTACCGTGAAGAGAGAACAAACATTTACGTAGAGGAAATCCACAAACCTGTTTTGAAAACAGACACAAAGAGCGCCCACATATGCAAGGTCACGAATACAGGAAATCAAACTGACAAACATACACATATCCAAATCAAGAGATCAGCAAAAATATCAAGCTGTGTTAAGAAACAAATAAATCACTCTTGCTTCCTTCCTACGCATGTACAGAGGCTGTCAGGCTCAGTCAAGGGTAACTAAGCCCAAGTCTTCAGTCACATCTAAGGCTGGGTCTTTATCTTCACTTCTCTCCGGTACCAATAAAATTTGTCTGGCACTAAATATTTAAAACCAGCAAGCATCAAAAGCTGGCATCAAATGAAGCAAAAAAGTCAAACTATTTCATCAGTTTCTTTAAACCACAGTCTTGATATTTTACATAATTTGTTTGGGAAAAGTTTTTTTTCTTTTTTCTTTTGAATATTGTCTGGCACTGATAACAAAACCTGTGAGTATCCAACAATTTCCAAAGCTGTCCAGCCATAGTCGCATGGATGTAGTAACATTTGTCTATCTTAAAGCCAAAAACCTTGCTACAGCTCACACGCTCATGAGAACAAATGTTTACAGCTGCGTGGCAGATGTTAAAATAAGAGATTTAGAGGCGAATCTCTGGATCTTCCCTTTTTGTCTGTGTGTAACCATCAGAGCAGTTGTGAGCTACAAAAACACAACCAGCTCACCCGTCTTTAGCATGTGAGCTACCAATATCCGCCCGCTAGCATACAAGAGCATAGGGACGCAAGTGAAAACAAATGTAAAAGTATATTTACCCACTTATTCTTGAGCTTAGCAGATTTTTTCAAATGTTTCATGCTTGGCAAATTTATATCTGATTCAAGGCAGTAGAATCAGTAGTTTGACACATCTGAATATTTCACCTACAGGTGTGAGCACGTCCTGGAAAAAAAAGTACATCAGAAATGCAAACAAACACAGTAAGTGCTCTAGGATCAGGTAATTCTACCCCTTGCTCTGTAGTACAGATGGTGACGACTCTCAGCCTGAGTCAGTGATCCTTATTTTGTGTTCACCCTACACTGCGACTGTGACGCTCTTTGTAGACCATCACTATGTTTTAAATATGAAGCCAGGGTATCGGATCTACTGACAGAGGGCAGCAGTGCAGTAGAAACGGCTTAATAACATCCCAAAATACAAAGAGATTAAGTCTACACATAAACAGTCGCAGTCAGAAAGCTAGTTTAAGTCGCTCCTTGTGCCGCAACAAAAAGAGAGACGAAACATTTTCAAACCTCACACAAAGCAAAAACAACACAACAAAGGACGGATTAGCAGGAGGTGTATCTTCACTCTCTGAGCGCAGCGTCCTCCTTTTCAAACACACACCATGCTGAACTCTGCCAAACACCAACGTCCTTCACAGGCAAAGGAAAGTCGGCGTCAACCATAACTAATGTACCTCCAATGGCGTCCTGTATCTTCATCCCCAGCACATTGTGTAACGCCACCAGTTTTTTAGACACACTAAAACACATTAAAAGGCATCCTGAATCAGCTGTTGGGCAGAAGCAACGTAATAATGTTGCTACAATCCTTGGAGGATTTGTTAGAAAACCCTTTTGTGCTAAAAAAGGATGCAGCCACAGTGTGGGAGGTCTAATGGCTACAAACATAGTTGTACTAAGTCCGTCCCACACAGATTTAGGAGAAGAGGGTGTAGAAATCCTTTTTTTTTTTTGAAGTTCTGCCTAAGCAAAGTCCATCTTAAGATATTTGACTAAAGCTAATTGTGGTGCTTATGGTGTTATAGATCCTGTGGTATGAGTCATATCTTACCGGCCACATTAGTGTCACACAGAAAGATGGGCACTGTGGGCAGAGCTGGCTAGTAGAGAGGAGCTGGTGGTAATGCAAACCATGGCGCTGTTTCTTTTTAAAGCTCTTGTCTCTCTTCACCATCCTGCATTACTGTAAATCCACTGTTCACTGTCTCCTCTGGGATGAGGAGCGGGGAGATAAGAGAGCCAGGGGGAGGAAAGATGTGAAGCAGAGGAAAAAAAAAAAATAAAGACAGTGAGGAGGAAGAGGAGGATGAGGAGCACAGAGGTGAGAGAGGGGAGAAAACAGCAGAGGAGATGAAGCAGAGAAAGACAGGAAGAGGTCATGAGATGAACAAGGGGAGGATGGACACAAAGAGGAGAGAGGGTGATAAACAGAAAAGAGGAGAGAGACAGAGAGAGAGAGAGCACAGCCGGCCTTGTCTGACCCTCAGATATCCTTGACTGTTTGAAACTGCACAGGGGTGGACCTCACTCATAAAAATGTCAATACTAGAGGAAATCTGTTGGCATAATTTACTAAGCACAGCCTTCAATTAATATTCCTGCTTACATGCAGTTCTGCAAACATGATAAATAATCCTTCCTTTCTGTGGGTAATCTGCAGAGGAAACTGCTGATGCTGATCCTCTGTGGCATTTTCTTAATGTGCATCTGGAAAAATCAAAACACACTGACACGAGTGAAGATAAAGTCAGAAAACCGAGAATGAGCGCAGAAAAGCTCAATGGCAAACCGTTGTCAGAGGAGGTGGACAGAGAATGAAGAGTCTGAAATCAATATTTCGTATTAACAATGGAGAGATGTGAGGCTCATGTCATTAGACAAGGTCACCTACTACAGGTGATTAGGAAAGCTTAATGTGTTTGCGTGTATCACAGAAAAGTACAAAGACGGAGAGAAACGCACGAAGCAGAGAATGACACAGAGATGAAGCAGAGGCGTTCACAGAGTAAAGATCAAAACAGAGCAATAAAGAGATTGTCAAACAGGAACAACACGCTGAAACTTTGCTCCCGCTGCTTCAGCTGCACTGGACTGTGTGTAAATGAAGGTGGGAAGAGCACACGTGCATTAACACGTACACAAGCATGAGCTCTCACACGTGTGCACACGCAGCGGGCGGGATCTCACCGTCGACCTTAGCCTGACGGAGACAGACTGAGTTTAAAGTGGCTGATCCCTCTCTGGCTTCACCAGGTCAGGGTGTGTTTACGTGTCTTCTTAGTAGCTCACTTACTTACACACACACACACACACATTGAAACAGCAGAAAAAGATCAGTGGGTAAAAACAGAGGAAGAGAGAGAGAGGAGGAGGCTGGAGGCACAAATGTGTAACTCAACACTTTGAGTAAGAAGTCACCTGATGTCCAGCAAGATGCGAAAGACCTTGACTTCAGCGCAGAATACAGCTGTGTGTTGTGTGTCATTACCGCTAATGTTCACCTCCACTTCTACCTGAAGTACAGGCACTGCAGCTGATTGCAAGTTTGTACCTGCAGTGAGGAAATTGCCCGGAGTGATTCAGAGTAATGTACGAAATCACAAAGTGAACTAAGCTGATGTGGAGGTGAATAAAAAGAGGTAAATTACAGCATTTCATCACAACCAGAATGGCTCTCAGTACGGTGCATACCACCGCCAAGGCCAATCCCTGTCTGTGAGACCAAGAGCATTGTCTAGATCTGGACCACAGCCAGAGAAGCCAACAATAGGAATAGGTTATATGATATGAAATTTTATAGATCAAGATTATAAAGTGCCCCATCTTATCCGCAGTGTTCAGGAAAGCAATGAAATCCCTAACCCTTTAACCTGACCCCCCGCAAAATTGTGTATAATGTGTCTCCCTGCCAATGCCATATCCCTCCACCATCTTTTGTACAATTTGGCTCAGTACTTTATGCATAGGCCTGAAGACAAACAAACAAACAACAAACAAACACTCAGCACTCAGCAGAGCACATACCTCCACCAAAGCCAAACAACCACACATCTTTTATTCTCAAGTAGCTTTATTTAATCCTCATGCAAACCAGCTGTATGGTTTTATTACCTGTTGTGTGAAATAATGACATCAGTGTGTTTATTCATACAGCACCACAGTTGTGTGACTTATGTGTCACAACCTCTATTGTTACAGTGTATTTTATTACTTGTTTGTTGAATGAAATACTGAAGTAGCCAATCATGCTCTTTGTGCCGTACGCACTGAGACTTAATCATAATAAGTACAAAAATGCACAAATGATATGAACTCCATAAGTCCCTTTAAGCTCCTTTCAACCACACTGCGCGCAAAAAAATGATGACTCCAAATAAAAGTTTGTATATGGCATATCTCATACAATAGACAATTACTGTTTTAATCATGCAGACTGTAGCTCTGAGTGTATACCACATGCAGTGCTCTACAAAGAGCAGAGATACAGTTTCCAGCTTCCTGCAGCCTCCGTGGGTGCACGCATAGAAGCAAACAACGCAAGTTGTTACCAAACAACAGCACACAAATGCCAAAATGCAGGAGTGACATGACACTTCACACATGCACAAACACACATTCAGTCAGAGTAAACAATAATCTGTAAGGTGCACATGCAGGCGCAGATTAAGGCTGCAGACGGACCAAACATGTGAGCTGTGATACTGAGACAAAGGGGGAGAGAGAGAGGGAGGGATACCAGTAAATTCACAGACACAAAACGCGTGGAGGAGCCTTAATGGTCGTAAAACGTGAGGAGCAGCTTTTAAAAAGCTTAAGTGTTACACTGTTATGATGCCTGTAAAACAGCAGTGGAGGTAAACAAGTAGCACATGGCTGCTGCAGGTGACTGGAATTCAATTGTCCAGGAAATAAAGTCAGATGATTGGTGTGTATCTATTCATTTAAGCATGATACTACTTTTTTAAATGTACATGTGGTTAACTATTTAATGCTGTATGTTACTGTTCTGCCATGTCGAGGGCAGCTGTAGATGCGTGCAGTAACAGCATCACGAACCACCAGTGTCGTTACACAAACATAACTGTAGTACAAACATGCAGCATGTACACATCTTACACACACACACACACACACACACACACACTATGAGCATGTAAGCGTGTATAATACAAAGCATCTAGTAATTAACACTAGATTCTAAATTACCCCATGTAGTTATTAGAGTTGCTCACTCAACAGTGTAACATCTAGCAATTAAATCATTGCCCCTGCATCATGAGACTCTTCTTAGTAACCAAACACTGAATATCAGCACTTCTATTGTTGTATCAGGATGTACTAGGATCATTTTTCATGTCATTGACACAACTCTACATCTATACAACTTCCGTACAACTCCAGTCCCTCTGCAGTAAACAAACTCCACATTGCTCAGCAAAAGCCACTCAACAAAACAACAGTGGTTAAACAATTAGAGATGCTGACGGAAAGCTTCGATAACAATAAAATGATATATACACAGAGTTCAACCGCAGTCTTCCTGAAAGAGAGAAAACTACTTCATAGGAATCATAGTGTGTTTGATAGTTTTATGTTTCTCCAGAACTCCAAGTCAGCAATAAAAATGAGGAGGTGCTTAAGGTAAAGTGTTGATAAAAGGTAAGTGTTAGAGCAAAGCCATCAGATAGCAAAATGAACGAAGAGGAAAGTGCAGACAATAGGATTCATGGATCTCTGATGTAGTGCTACTGTTACTGTGAAAGGATATTATACCCATAGACTCTAGGAATAATCTGAAGGAAAGATCATCACAATGTCAGGTTGGAGCCCAGCTGGACGCATTGGTGAGTCAGTTTTCAACCCAAATTTGTTGAAACATTTTACAAAGCCTGAAGTCATTAACAATTTTTAGCCTGACTTTGAAGCACAAGTCTAATGACTTTAGCACCAAACAATCATCTCCAGGATTTAAGACCAGCGCTGCAGTCGAACACTGTGCAACAGCACGATATGTTAGAAATGTTTTCTCACTGAAGTAATACTCATGAAACCTTTGCTCAGTCTCTTCCTGTCAAAAATAAACCTTAAAAATGATAGTAAATCTAGGTATGATTCATTTTCATTGGAACTGATTGTTAGAGAGTGGTTTAGATTCACTTCTTCCACCCAGCACAGTCATATTATCTTTTTCTTCCAGTACATAATTAATCTAATGTAAAGAGTAAGTAGGGTAAAACCACACTGAATGTCATGTCAAGAAATATTTGGAATCATAAAAGGTTGAAGACGTCAGACACAGATTAATTTCCTATTTCTTACTCCTCTTATAATACCAGCACTCATGGAACTTAAGATTTTGCTGGTCGGTCCCAGACGGACGGGCAAGAGCTCCACTGGTAACACCGTCCTGGGCCGGGGGCAGGTTTTTGACACCAGAGGACATGGGACCAGCACAGCTGCCAGCTCCATCACTGCTGGACATCATGTGACTGTTGTGGATGCACAAGGTTGGAGTTCGTCTGAGGAGTATGTGCCCCGGGAGGAGAAAATAGAACTGATGAGAGCGCTGGATCTGTGTGGACCCGAAGGACCACATGTCATTCTGTTGGTGATCCCTCTGCTGGACTTCACCGAGCCAGAGAGGAGGGCAGTGGAGAGGAGGATGGAGATCTTGCCCTCTGCGGTCTGGAGACACACAATGGTGGTGTTCACGCTAGGAGACCGCCTGAAGAGACAAGGGCGCACCGTGCAAGAGCACATCCGATCAGGAGGCCCTGCCCTGAACTGGTTAATGAACAAGTGTCACTACCGATACCAGGTTTTGGATAATAAGACAGCCGTCACTGTCCAGAGCAGAAGACTAAAGCAGGAGGTGAGTGGAGGACAGAGGAAACAGGAAAAGACTTGGCGAAGGAAAGGTGACAAGGGGACAGGAAGGAAAAACAGAAAAGGCGAGGCAGCTGGGAACACGGAAGGAGAGCAGGAGCAGGTGAGAGAACTGCTGAGTAAAGTGGAGGACATGTTGCAAGAGAACGGGGCATGGCACTTCTCTCTCCACATGTACCAAAGGCTGGAGGAGGAATGGAGCCACAGAGAGCAGCAGCTGAGAGCTCGTCTGGAGGCAGAGATCGATATGGGAAGTGTGAGGAGGAAACAAAAGACAATGGAGACGAAGATAAACATGGAACCAGAGGAGGAGCAGAGGTTAGAGACAGAAGAAGAACTGGAAGGTAGCCTGAGGGAGAAGCAGGAGGGATGTGTGGAGAGGATGATAAATAGAGAGGATGATAAAGAGCAGAGAGTGAAGATGGAGCTCGAGAGACAGAGCAGTGAGAGGGATGGGGAGGATTCAGGCTGTGACAGTGCAGGAGAAGAGAGGAAAAGCAATAATGGAGGGGGAGAGGAGAGAGAGCACCAAAGTGAAAACTGCATCAAGGCCTAATGTAGGGCAGAGGTTAACCTTCAGTCCAGTCAGAAGACTTGCCTAGAGTGCAACAGTGAACTTAGTCATTCATTCAGTCCAACTGGAGCACTTGACTTTGAACCAGAGGTTCGGCAACATCTGCAGTCACCAGTGACACATTTAGCCCGCCGTGCACCAACACTGAAAACATTTGTCATGTGGCTGCTGAGCAATAAACCTCAGAACAACTGCAGCTGCTCACAGAGAGCTTCACAAAGGCTGGACTTACAGTATCCTTGTGGGTGTTACGGCTGTTTCGTGGTCCTCAGAGACTGCTGCACCTATTCTGGAGATGTAGACTCTTAAAGGGACAGTTTCACACTTGGACATCGACATGGACATCCAGGGGAATACATGTATCTCACAGCATGTAAAAGAAAAATGTTTAGATGTTTTCATGTAATATCTACATTGTTCTTCCAACCTGTTTAAAACTCCTATTCAGCAACATCTAATGATAAATTATACATGAACACTGCATAATAAATGGAAGCCTTTACTGTTAAATGCCTTGTGGTTTGAATTGCTACTAATGTTCTCTGTGGTGAATCTATTGTTGGTTGCATGTTGAGCTCCCATGCAGGAGGACCTAATTTGGATCGCTTTTCCTACTAAAATCATCAGGAATGTGAAACAGTGTGTGATCCCAGACTTCAGCTCTCTTCCTAATTATGAACAGTATGTTCCCAAACACTGGGGATGCCTGTGAAACGAGAGAGGATAACATTTTCTCATACTCCCGTAATTAAAATCAAATTTTCGTTCTCAGGGAAAGGCAGATCTATTTGAGTTATGGTAGTTATCTAAGAAAAGGTAAGAAATAAAATGTGATGAATAAGAGCGGCTGCTAAACACTAAGTATGTCATTCTAACTCTTTTATATTTCTTTTGCGTTTTCAGTTTGTGTAAATGAAGCCATCGCTGACATGGCATGGAGGTTTTTATGGCAGAGATGAGGGACATGTGGTCCACCACCCAGTTCATTACATCTGAACAAATTGTCAGTTGGCCTCAGGGAGCTGCTGTCTCTCCTCGGCTGACACAGACAGTTAATCCTCATTTTTGGCTCACGGTTATACCATGGAGGGTCAGCTGTGTTGTAACCAAAGAGGTCAGTGTCAGCCCAGATCTCAAATGAACATAATCAGATAAGTAAAAAAAAAATAAAAATCCGTCACACTGGAATAGATACAGATATATTTATCTGTGCAGTAATTACAAAAAGCAACCAAAAAGCCCAGCAATGAAAAGCTTTTCGGTAGTATTAATTCCTGAGGTACAGCATGGCATCAGAGTGAGGGAGGTATGCAGACATTACATTTTTTTTGGCAATGCTTTCTTGTAATTAGCTATGGAAAGCTGCTGTGACGCTAATTTGATTCAAGTTCTCTTCTATGCGTCTCCACACACGAGAGCTTTGAAGAGATAGAGTGTGTTTACGGGGCTTTATTGCCACCAAACACTGCAGCAGATGCCTTCAGCTGTCAGGTCCTCTGCTTTATACAGTGCAAGCTATCAGTGAGTTTATTTGCATGTGGGTTAGTTTGGGATCAAAGCTTACATGCGTGTCTCTGGATGGCACATGATTAAGTCTGGTAACAAATGTTATGGAAGAAAAAAACTACTTTATTTTAAGAATTTATACTCCTGCAGCCTTAAAACCTTCTGTGTTCATGGCTCTTAACACAAATTTTATCAGTCGGCTTCCTTCTATGAGAGATGAGGTTCCACATGAACACACAGTTATCTGCGTAAGTCAGTACAGTTTTGGTTATTTTACATGAAAGATTTCTCTATCAGTCCTCTGGGTGTACTTTTATTTTTGTTTTTTTTTTTTTTTACATTTTCTCACCAGTTTGAAGAGATAAAGCAGATTAACTGAGAGTATTGGCAGTTTTAGGGAAACTCCAATGATTTGATATCAAAGTCTGTTTACAGGCCCTGACTACTGCATGTGAAGAAAAGTTCCCTTTAAATCCCTTTGTAGCACCAGAGGGAACTGCCTGAAATCTGATAAAGTGCCTCAAGTGATGTCACTTTGGCAGTGTTGCATTGTGGGTAAGCCACAAGGTTGTGATAAGTTTCGACTTTTTGTTATTCAAAGACAACTGTCCATCATGACTCTGACAAATTGATACAATCTACTGGTGCAAGGTTAAGATGCTTTCATGGAGTCTTCATAGATAATACCTGATTTATTAGCATTTAAGTTGTGCTAGTACAACAACGCAGTTAAGATGCCTCCTGCTTCCTGAAGGTCTTTGTATTCACATGTCAGCTGGAGTTTGATATCATAGTAACATTTTAATCATGCTTCAGTGGGCAGGATGAAATGTTAAAGCAGGTCATGCTGTAGCATATCTATTATCAGTTTTGTATCAACCATTAAAAACTTGTCAAACCTACTGTAATGGTCACAAGCTGGTTTATGTACTACATAGTGTGGGTAGATGTTTGTGAGCAATCTGTCTTATGTATTATCCAATCCTCTGTAAAATACAGGGGAGCAGTGTATCGTGAGACAGTGAATATAACTGGATTAAACAGGGGGAATATTCAGTTTGCATTACACTGGTTTTTCCCTTCACACAAGTAAATAGTAATAGAGAACTCACCACACAGTGGATGACATGCCGCTAAAAACATCGTCTTTGATTCGGAGGCCCCTTTTATGTATCTGGCAATGCAACAGCTGCTTGGGGGAAGCACTTGTCATGGCTACTGCTGTTGCTATGAGACAACTGATGACCAATTGGATTTGCAGTACTCTTTGGCTAAAAGCTGAAATATTTTTAACTTTGATCACTGAGCGTTTTCTGAAATGCTGTCTGCTCAGATTGCAGCAGCCGCAGGATAAACAGAGGAATGTCTTTCCTTTTTAAAGCACAAGATAAAGACTTTTCTAACTTGAGGTAACCTAGCAACCTGCAAGTTTCCATATGTGTGAACAATATCAACTGTCAATGGACAGTTGTCTCAGTTTTGCATGACTGCATGCACTGACATAGTGAAGCACATATCTTTGGACCCATTAATTTAAACTTCAGAAAGACAGCACTTTTTTCTGAGCTGCTTTACATGAAAAATCAACAAAAACTAGAAGAATCACTGATCATGTGACATAACAACAGTTAGATGCACTTCCTGTTAATAATTTAATTCTCCTATCTCTGTCTAACTCTTACTTATCTGGGTTAGTTGTCAGGTTTATTCATGAATCATTAATCTCTCTAAATGGATGATTTGTTGTACAAGTAGAGGGATTGAAACATTTTTCAAGGAAATTAAATTGTTAATTGTATTAATTAGGCTGGAGCATGAAATCAGACAGAGTTATAGAGCAGTCATAGCAGCCACATAATCTATTTTACAGTCAAAACATCTAAAGAAAAAACACCAACCATGTATTAACTATACTGTGATGAAGATTAAACCCGGAATACAAATTACAACCTCTAAACTTTCTTTTGTTCACGGTAACTTCAGCCGTCATGGTGCACCACAGAGGACAGGGCAGCAGTGTGGGGTCAGACTACGCTGCTGCAGTAGCCAACCAGCAGAGCGGGCTACAGTAGTTGCCTGGGCACAGAGCCCAGCAGAGATTGAGGGGACAAAAGGGGCAATGTGAATTAAACAGAGAGATGGAGATAAAGCGATGGTTAACTGGAGGCGGTTGAAACAGTGGACTCGCAGAGGCAGGGAGGGACAGGCAGGGCAGCCCAGGGAGTGAGAGGACACAGCGCTCTGAGATAAGAACATATAAAATATGTTTTTAGATATTTGAGAAACTGTGAACAACACATGAGAGGGAGGCAGTGCAGAGGAAACAAAGGCTGGATTTTACAGAGAGAGGCATATACCACTCATGGGACTGGTGGCAGCTATAGTAACTTCAATCCATATTACTTACACAGACCTTGCTATCAAAAACAAGAAGGATGTAGTCAAGGCACAACATCTCTCAAAAGCGGCTTCCCCACATGCGCCCTTTTCTTTTAAAATGGCAGTTTTCTGTGTCAGCATCATGTGGGAATAGAAGTCTGAGTCACTTTTCTGGAAGAAACACTCAGGACCCAGCAGGATTTCCACAACACACCCAGGCAAAGCATACAAAGCATTGAGAAAGCATTACCCGAGGTATTACCCTAGGTATGACATTTTTGCTGCCTGCTCTCTACTGTCTCACTGCAGATACAGCGGGCAATGTTACGTAGCAAATAGAAGGTGCAAGCACCACTTAAAATAGACACTTCATCTTCTTTGATGATCAGTTTGAGGCCAGACAGGATAAAGGTTCACTGGTGGTAAACCGTAAATTGTAAAACTGAAGTAAAATCAGTGTGAAGGATAAACCTCAGCGTATCATTTTTATTTCCCTTTATTTCAACACAAGATTAATAAGGGAGCTCATCTCTGGTCTTCTCTGGGTGTTTTAAAAGTTTTCACCTCCAAATACAGTTAGACAACAGCACCCAATAGTCATATGTTGGGAAAGACATGAAAAAACAGCGTGTCATGTCTTACCATGAAAAGAATGTCTTCACTGTCTTGCCTCATTTTGTTTTGAAAGAGGACAGACAGGACGGATCGGGCCGTCGTGACAGAGGCCAGATGCAGCCACTTAAAAGTTACAATGTGCATGACAGTTGTTGGAATAACCAACGCTAACCGAAGACATTAGTAAAGAGTAGCCTTGTGTGTGCACAGTGCTTGTTCACTAAGCTTTCAGACATGCACAAAAAACAAGAGAAAAATGTTGGGCAGATGCACACTGAGCCACAGATGGTTTGCTTTTAATCACATTTCTTGATCAACTTCAATATTACAAGCAGAGTAGTGAAGTGAACAATGCACAATACACACAGGCTGCTTTAATTAGATTTACAATGTGGCAATGATCAGTATGTGCCTGTGATTAATCACAGGTCATGCACTCCGATGTTTTACTTACTTTCTGAGCCTAAAAAAACCACGTCAGCCCACAAACTGTTGTGTGTATTGGCAGGTTGTGATTGACAGTTTAGAGTGTTTACAATCACTTAAGCACTTTCTGCTGTAAAACCTGATTTCATAAACATCATGTAAACAACAGGTTGTGTCTATGTTACTGCTGTATGGAAAAATAAAATATGTAGATAATGCTTTCAATATAAGTCTGAATACTGACCTGCAGCACTGATGAGCAGATTTCACAGTGTGTTTAAATGCATCTGATTGTATAATAGCTGAGTAACCTGGTGTCATGAGTGAGTGTAGTAGAACTGAATGACTGACAGAGAAAATATGAAAAAGTGAGTGAGTGATGCCACTTATAAAGAGAGAAAGATGAAAGTGATGACATGACTTTGAGAAACACACTCCACCCTGCACAGCTGCTTGATGGCACACACTGCCCTTGTGTGAAGGTGGGAAACAGGGAGTTTCTGGAAAACACTAAGCCTGATATTTCAACTTTCCATGATTAGCAGTGAGTTGAGTTTTCAGGGGTTTTCAGGGACATAAACAAAAATCCATTACATCATTGTGTCTGCTCCGCGTTGCGAGGAACAGGATTCCTGAGCGCTCATGCAAACCCCTTCACCTGACTGAAGTCATGACATCACCCTCACAAGATGTGCAAACAGGAAACGTTATAAGAAGTGTTGTCATGGAGACGGTGCAACGTGTCTTCAGTGGGACCAGATGGGTGCAATTCAGAGCGAGTTCACAGACAGACTTTAGTTCCCCTTCATGTGTCGCAAGAGAGGAAAACGGCCAACTCAAACAGAAAAGGACTAACAGGCGACAAGCTCTTGGTGCTCTCAGAACTCCTGGCCCCGCCGTGAAATAACACAGTGTTCAAAGTGAAAACACAGGAGACACAAAAATAAGTAAAGTGAATGAAGGAGAAGTTGAATAAATTGGCGAGTTTCATTCACGGGGGGGGGGGCAAGGCCAAAGGGAGAAAAGAGAGCAAGAGAGATGAGAAACCTTTAAACAGAAGTGAGTGAGAGGACACAAAGGAATCCGGCCTGTCAGCCAACTGGTAATGTCAGCAGACCAAATTGAAGTGTTGATTAGAGGTCAGTCTTACAGCTTCCTGAACAAAGAGCGAGGAGATGGAGACTAGGGAGGATTATCTTGCTTTCATTCATTACTGCTCTCATTTATTACAGAGATAGAGGGTGATTGGATCGCCCCGGTCATAATACTGGACCTGTGTGTGCTGGTGGGGGATTTAATAAATGAAAACAATCGTGCTCTGAGGTCAGTGATCAAGAATTTCACTATCAAAAAAGCAGTTTCCTTCTCAAATGTATTTATTCCCCAGTGGCAAACATTACATGCCACTATGTTTTTTTTATACCACTGCATATCAAATACGTAAAGGGGATATAGCTTTTTCCTTTTCTATCTCAGTAACAACCCTCATCCAAAGAAGGCACTTGTGTTTGGAAAAAGCGTGGCTCAGACTTACAGTCTAGTCTGTGGCAGCGTTAAACATGGGATTTATGGGTATGTAAAAAAAAAAAAAAAAGATTTCGGCTGCTACACTTTTTTTCCTCGCATAAATTTCTTTGAATCCTAAGTGGCTGGTGCTGTGATGCATAACTGACTGTGAAGCAAAACGGATCCATCAAAAGGTTTTCACTGATGTGTTAAATGTATTTTGGGAAATTAATTGCATTAAAATGAGTCTCAGACCGACTAACAGAGGGAATGTCCCAATGCAAATACAACGTTTCTCCACCAGCACCTATGCATGACGCACAGACACATCCACACACTGGGTGGAACAGATTAGAGGAAATGGATCGGCCCTGACAGAGAGGTGGGGGGAAATGGGACGATAATCAGGTGTGAAATCACTCTGCGTTTCTGTGGTAGTTCACTCTGTCCCTCATCTTCTCTCTGTGTCTCCCAAGGCACAATGCCATTACTGCTTTACACAAAACTAATACAACTAATAGCAGCGCTTTTAACACGCCTACTGTACAGGCAGCACAGTTGGGAATTGTAAAACTGCCAGGTCCCTCAGGTGTGTGACTCCCCACCTCCCAAGACAAGCACCAGAATTCAGGGTTTTACGCTTTTTCTCCGTCTTCTTCTCCCACAGAGGCCTTTTAGTCCATTTTTATCCATTCATCCTCTTAACCTGAGCTCATCAGTCATTTCCTTTAAATCTCTGCTTGTTCATCCCTCATTATCCCCCATCTCAATCCACTTCTCTTCTCTGAGTCTCTATAGCACAGGTTTTATATTATCATGTTAATATGAATTAGACAGGCCAAATGGAGATTATGCAATTAATGCTAATATCTGCGGAAAAAGATGCAGTGTAGAGGTATTTCATATTTTTGCACTGTAGGCGTGTTTCTGAAGTTTTCGTCTTTTTTTTTCAACGATAAAAAATTTGTGGTAAAAATATGCTCTTGACAGTTGGTAACTAAGCTAGCAGGCCTGGCACTGTACAGACTGGCAGAAAGCAAACAGTAGATTTGGTGTTGCACATGGGCTCTGTGGAGAGTTGCAGGAAGTTTGGCATGGAGAGACAAATGCATATACTATAAGAAGCCCATCTAATGAGCTCAGTGTTTGCAAAAGAACAGACATGAATGATGTCTAAAGATGAAAGGTTTACTACATAATATGTCAAACTGAATATCTGAGAGAGATGGGCCTAAAAAACAGGTGCTGGAATAAATCACATTAGATGAATGTGATGAGCCCTTTCTTATTCTTCTCCTGAAAACGTCACATATTCTTACTTTTGTAAGAATATGTGCAAGGAACAAAGATGACCAGTCAATAACAGATGGCTGGTTACCTGCTCATAACTCAATGGTGACCAATGTGTGTACATTAGAGAAGAGGTTGCTGTGTTCATTAGTGATGGAGAGGAGCGTGGCACATGTATTGTCTTTGCAGTGTACAAAAGCCTCGAGCGTGGAGCTTTTAATATCTGCAAGGCGCTCAGGTGAAGGTGTTGGCAGCCGGGTTGCCATAGAGACAATGAATCATTGTTGTTGCGTTAAATTAGTGAATGAATGTAGAAATAAATCATTCTGGTTTAAAAACTGGTTTTCTGAGATTAAATTTTTTTCATACATTTGTTATTGACATTACATCCTGCAGTAAATTAAAGAAGATTAATGCCAGACACCTGTGTTAGAGCTCATTAGTGAGAGCAGGTGCACACACAGCGCTGGCCTCGGGGTGCTCGTAAAAGCTGGAATGGATCAATAAAGCTTATCAATGTAGTAGGAATCAAAGAGTCGAAAATAGATAAAACACTAGAGGCCAGAAAAATGAATGATAATAGAGAAAAAAACAGAAGCGCCTATTGCCACTGAATCACTGGCAGCAAATAGCGAATTCCCCGAGCGTTTCGGAAAGTGGTGCAGTTCATCCAGGAGTATGCCACATCAGGCCCAAACCCTGTCTCCTAAACTTCACTTAATCACAATCTGGGAATCCAGTCTGAGGTTTTGGAGCTGAATGAGGTCAGCGGTGCACCTGTACTGCACTCTCAGGGCTTAAGATGATCAATTTGAGTGAAATGTCAACTCTGGCTCAGGCACCACTTAACAGCACGTCTGACAGAATAAGAGCTGCCTATTCTGGCAAGGTCAACAGCTACATTTCTATTTTAAGGAGACTCTCTTGAGTCCAGGACAAGTTATTCCAAACTTTGTCTCAAGCTTTTGAATAAAACATTAGCGTAACAATAATCTTCTGCAGGTGGTGGATTATCACCATCATAATATCAGTCATGATTTTAATGTAATTGGGAACAGATGAGCATGTTACATTAGCAGCCACACAGCTGTAGACTGTAGGTCTTAGGCTACTGATATTAAATGACACAGATACAGAGTTCAATATAGTGTCTGTTAATGATGATTTCATATCTACCTGATCATTGTGATGATTACTAAAAATATATGCTTCATTCTTCAAATCAAATATTGACATTCCAGCACTCTCACCTTCACTGATCGGTCTGTATTAACTCTGCAGCCCCTGATAGGCACCCAGTTCCTCCTCCTCCTCCTCCTCCAGTCCTCCACCTATCACTTCAGGTGATCTACACAATAGTGACACCAGTCGCTTGACACGATTTTCAATTTGTCCCTGTTGTCTCCTTCCTCTCTATGTCTCTCTTTTCTTTGTCTTTTCTCATCCTGTCCCTGTCACTCCTCATTCAGCCTGGCACGCTTTGATCAGGATCTCACGCCTCACTGCCACCTCTGTTTCATTGTGTTTTGTCGAATTGATCTTCTCACATTGTCTCTCTTTTGGACTCTTTTTCTCTTTACTCCCTCCTGTTCCTTTATTAACACTGTCTTTTTTAAGTAGAGATCTAGCTGCTTTCCCGAAAACCGATGACACAGTGTATATAAATCACTCCCTGGACTTTTCAGGCTTTGTGTTTCATATGTTTCTGTTTGTCTTTTTTCTCTCCAATGTCACCAGCTCCCCCAGTCCTCTTCTTCTTCTTGTCTTTCCTCTCTGTCTTGTTTTATCTTTTAAGCTTTTCTTTATCTCCTTTCCCCCACTTCTCTATTCATCCCTGCTGTAAATATTTGATCACGAGTGCACTGACATGACACCACTGTTGCCTGCAGGAGCTGAGTGTGTTTAGATCTCAAAGCAGAGGATGATGAAGGAAACATGCGGCACTTTCAAGCACACATCTGAGGAGTCTTTTCTCCACATAATCCTGTAGCGCAGGTTCACAGCAGCCAGTCACAGACTTTTTTTGTGCGATGCTGCAGAGCACAGCTGCAAATAGAGAGAGGAATCCGTCCAACGAGGATGTTTCATTTGAGTCAAATATTTGTTGATGTATCTTCCACTCAGACAGTTTTACTGAAGCTGCTAACTAAATAAGACACTGTGACATTACCTCTATGAAAATGAGCGCAGTTTGCATCTGTAAAGGGTTTGGTGTGGTTTTTATTGCAGGTGCAAGCACCGAGTGCAGTTTGAGTCCAGCCTGAAAACAGCTGAATTAGACATGTTTGTTCAAGGCACTCAAGAGCGTGGTGGAAGAAAAACACCTTTGTTTGTGTGCATGGGCTCTGGTGAGGAGCTTCTGATGGCTTTTCTAAATGTGCAACTCTTCAAGGGAAAGAGCGTACAAGAGAAAAAAAGTCTCACAGTGACAGTGAAAAGAAGAGGGAGACGAATCAGGGAAGCATAAAAAAGCAGAGCGCGAGCCGTTATGCCTGAGGCTAGCAGCTAAGTTAAGCTAAAGGACTAACCCACTGACCCACATATCGCACAGCCAGCAGTTAGTGTGAAACTCTAGCTTGCTAACTGCCAGGCTGACACTAGAAAGCTGAGTCACCGAGCCCAGCAGGAAGACTTATAATTCAACCACTGACTGACCTGTAATGGAACAAAGTGAAACTCGGAGGAAAAAACCGAGCAGAACTGAACTGAGCCTAACATTGAGGTTTGTTTGTTTCTGTGGTGTTCAAACATACATGTTTTGATTTTATGTGCTACGGTCCAGGAATTTTCACAAACTGAAAAATTACTTTGAAAAACTCAAAAGCGAAGCATTTTCCCAGAAACAATTTCCCCGATCGTTATTGGGAAATTGGTAGACAGTTTTATTTGGAACCATTTCCTCTGTAGAGAGGCAGTAGCAGAGTTGTTTCTGGAAGGACGTGTTGCTGTTCAGTTTTCATTTTTCAGTGCATTGAGCAGCGCAAATACAATGTTTTTTTCACTTTCATTGTGAGCACAGCGGCGGGAGACATCTGAGAGATGAATATCTCAAAACCCCAGCAGATAAAACCAAAAATATTTGCATGACTTAATATGTCAGCGGGGCGACTGACCAAATGTTTTCTTGAGATTTACCCCCAAATTCCTCTCTAGAAGAAAAACTACACTAATCATTACAGGAATTGCAGAAAAGATATTTGAAATGTTGATATAAGGTGTCAGCAACAATAACAAACCCAGAAAGGTTTTAGTATGTATGACTCCAACAATCTGACAGTGAAGTCAAATCAGCACATTCTCAGAGATGTCCTAACTTCGATACTATTTGTGGTCATTATTTTCTGAAATAGCCAGTCAGTGTATAAACTTTCTGTCATTATCTTTCTATACAGTGAGTTTCATTAATGATGTCATTTGGGGTTGTTGTTAGCAGACCTCATCTGTACAGTTACAACTGTATGTGTTCTAGAGGCAGAGACAAAATGACTATAACCAAGCAGACTGACCCTCTATACTGAGGTGAACTAAAGCATGGCGCCTGTGGGTGCCACGGCCTTCATGTAAACAAGCGGGTCATGAATGGATGTCAGTGTTCTGTAGTTTTGGTGAATGGGTGACTGAACGCGGCGGCGACGGCAGCAGCAGCTGGGTTAGGTCTGACCTGGAGTGTGTAAGCTCATGTGATGCAGACTAAACAGTAGGGAAGAGGGAGGGAGGTCAGAGGCCGGCTAACAGGAGAGAGGAAAAAAAACAAAAAGTGGGTCACTTCTCTTTGACAGAACTGCTGGAATGTGACGAGTGAATGAGCCTGTGGTTGTGATTTTAACTGTGAAGTATGAATTAATCCCTGCCTGTGAACACTCAGGGTTATTATTTGTGTCTGTGTGTCACGTTGCATATGTCACGTTTCTGTCAGCACACTCGGAAGTCCGGCTCCTTTATGTGTGTTTGTCATTTTTCACGCAGCGCAGTTAAAACATAAAGGATGGTGCAGAGATGTGGATGTGCTGCAGTGCAGTTTAGATTTTTTTTCTTTTTTTTGATATGTGACAATTTCCCTTCCCAAGTCAACTCAGGAAACTGATCAGCTGAGTGCCAGCATCCCGCTGCCTCATTCACATCGTCCCACACAACTGTGAAGCTCTGCTAGCTCTCTACTTACTGTCCTTAGTGTTCAAACACTCCCTCTTAACGCATTTGCATTCTGCCCCCCATCCCTCTCCTCATAAAACTTCAGTATGTTCGCAGCTTCTTTTAGATCTTACCCTGCTTCTGCTTATTCTCACGGCTGTAACGCTCTCTGCCAGTGTTTCTTCCATTCTGTCACTCTCCCTGTCATCCGTCTTACTTGACTTCTTGTCTTTTTCCCCCCAACTTCCCGGTTCCACGTTGTTTTCTCCTCTTTTGCTCCCTGTACCTTCCCTGAGACTGCGAGGATCGGTCCTGTCATCTGGTCAGCTGAACTGTCAAGTGGCTGAAACTGAATTATTTCACAACTGTTGGATAACGAACATTTCATGTAAAAAAATAAAATAAAAGCAGCACTGACACCACACCAGTGGTCTGAAAAAAAAAGAAAAGATTTTGTAATCCTTTAACTGAAGTTTAAACCAGCCCCCTAAATTGGATTTATAAGGTTTTCACATGATAACAGTGATATTTGAGCAGCAGCGAGTCCTAATGATTCGGAAAAAGGTCTGAAATTATGTTCCGGGTGGCTTGTACATTAGCTGATAAGGAAGGCAACATTAAACTGCCAGATAGTGGAGTGGAGTTTGGTGTGATGTGCACTCGAGTACAAAAAGAAGAGAGAGGAAGACTAAGAGAAAGAGAGGAAGTGGCACGCATCAGGGCTGTAGCTGGGACAGCTCCCATTGTAGCAAATCAAAGCACCGCTAATTGGTACAATTACAGAGACAGGACAAGAGAGAATACAGATCAGTGTGAGAGTGCCTGTGTGTGTATGTGTGTGAGAGACAGAGAGAGAGAGATAGAGAGAGAGAGAGAGAGAGAGAGGGACATGCACAGATGTATATTAGACAGAATAAGATGAGACTGTGCTTCCAGATAACAAAATAAACCTGTTCCACGTGTAGTAATAACTAAGTGAACTGTCCTCTATCTGGCAAACAGAGATCTGTTTAGATGGAAGAGGAGAAATTCTTTGAAGTCCCAGCGCTGGGAGGATGAATAATTTACATCACATTTACAGTATAATGCAGTGTGAGCCTCACTCAGCATTTATTGGCATTAGTGCTTATTACACCTTCTTATCTGACCCTGATTGCTCGGTGCGCTCTTCTCAAAACTACCACGTCTCCTGCGGTGCTGTTGTTTTTATGTCTCACTGCTGCGCATTGTGTTAACTGCAGGAAAGGGAGCGATGATCTAAGGTGGAGCAAAGTGATGATCAACTGCCGGTCGTGCGGGAGGGCCTGAGCCCGGAGCGATGAGAAAAACAAACAGTTTGTGGCACGAGAAGCCGAGTCTATAAATCTCTTTTTAATACCCTGCAGTCATGTTGCTTCCCCTCACAACAATATTTCACAAACAATCCAATAGTGTCTTCTCATAGGAAGGCCTATTAGATAAAGTCATTACCCAACTACCCCAAGGATCTCTCACAAACCCGACACACACATTCACACTCACAAACACACGGAACGGATTTATACATTATACTTATTGAGGCTCGCACACATTTCAAAAATTATACACTCGGCAGTTCCAGTGGGGAAAAAAAGAGCTCCAAAAGACAGCTATATACTACGATGTCTGAAAACCAGCTGACCACATATAGCTGGTTTACCACTCATACCCATTCATACGCTCACAGGCAGGCAGCAATTATGACTTCATTCCCACTATCCGAGTCATCTGTGGGGCAGACGAGCCGCTTCAATTCGAAACTGATATTGAACGAAGCCGCCACACAGACTGTAATCACACCCTGTTTGCCTACTCTGCAACAAAGAGAACACGCTCGAGGCTGTTTACCTCACCTCTGAATGAAATCTGGAGATATTACTCTCACCGCAGTCATTGTGTCAGACTCAGAGCAACGACTGGAGCACTAATAACCCAAAAAGACCCCTCAGTTTTCAATGTGCTCATGTGTGAATGGAATGAGAAAGCAAAAGTATTGTTTTAGATTTGGCGGTCCAAGTGGATTTCCCCCACCTGAGGCCTGCCTCCCAATAAAGTCTTTGTCTCCATCTGTTTGCACGACCACATACACACATGATTTTATTTATTCTGTTTATGAGTTTCAGAACACTTAGTTACATAATAAATTGTCTTAGGCGGTAATTTCCAACAGGAGACAACAGTTTTAGAGTCACGTAACACAGCTGTATAAAACTGCAACATTCTGTGGTGAAATCTGTTCATTTCAATTAATGTAATGTTTTTTCTGCGTCTACTGAATTCCCTCTGTTGACCAACGGCGGCCTGTCTCCACAGTGTTGACCTTTGAGGGGAACAGAAACCTAGGAGTCCAAAAGAGAGGAAGCTATTGTCGCTTATTAGCTGTGTTTCACTATCGACTTCTATTTAACTGTCTGAATAGGAACTGTTCCACAGAACAAGAAGGGTTTGTGGGCAGCTATAAGACAGGGCATGATTGCACATGTGCGTCTTTGAATAATCTGTGTAAAGTTACTGTGATTGGCAGTTATCGGAAAGTTTCAGCCTGCAAAGGTGGGAGCAGTTAGCTCAGCAGCAACATTAACTCACCTAGCAACCCTGCAATTAATCCCTGTTACCAAACCAGGAGCACCAGATATTTTGTGCACACACGCAGATTCATTTCTCTGAGCCACTTTCTCGTTTGACAGGCTTTTTTGGGTTTTTTTTTTTTCAAATCAAATGAGCATTTTTAAATTTTCTTGCTGCCTTACTTTGTGTCTGTTTCTCCCTCCCTTTTTCCACACACTCCATCCTCTCCTCTTCCTTCACCTACACCTATCAGGATGAGCCTTTCAACCTTCACTCTCTCCCTGCTGCATTGAGCTTTTGCACATTTTCAACAGTCAAACCTCATTTCACAGCGTGGAGTCTATATGCTTGTAGAAATGGGGCCTTTGAGGAGACTCAGTATTCTCCGTATTCTCCTAGGTGGCCCATCACTCACCGTGAAATCCAGCACATGGCTCTATAAATGGAAAATGACTGAAGTGAGGTGCTTTCAGCAGCCAAAGTATGTACTTTGAACTAAGCCAAGAGTGTAGAGATTACCAAACATCACAAATGCAAGCAGCCAGGACTTAACTAGAGGTTAAGAAATTAAAGTCTTAAATGCAGCCGAGGGTTTGTTTGGTTTGGTTCTGATTCATATTATAGATGACCGGCTAAGGTTTAAAGAGCAAAACATCCCATTTAAAACTGATGTGAGGCATATGACCTCTTTGTTATGTATCAACAACAGGCTCTTAATGTCAGGGTGACTCATGAGAGCAGAGAACTTAATGGCAAACTGTCAAACAGAAACTAGTGGTAACTGGGTGAAGAGAAATCAGACGCGACAAACTACAGAGAGATGGGTTTTCCTCTCAGCTTTCTGCAGGGATACAGACGAAAACACACCCCGTTGTGATATCAAATAGCACCCATGGGGTTCTGCAAACAGAGGGGGAGGGAGTCGGCCTGAGTCAGATCATAAGGCGTGTTTTCATAACACACACTTTCCCTTCCTGGCAGGTGTGTGTCCATGTGTGTAGGTGTCCGTGATGTGTGTCTAAGATCTTTTCTAACAAGCTCTTCAAAGAGTTACTGTTTAGACTGGGAGGGGAGGAAAAGCCTGTCTCTTCTCTCTCATAACACACACATGTAGACAGACAGTGGGAGTATCGGAACATAATCCAGAGTCTCCTGAGAGCAGGGCAAGCCATATTCAAATACCTAAACCCAAAGCATGCAGAGGAACGTCCAAACTGCTCTCTCTGAACTCCTCGCCCTCATATCCACTGTAAAGCACAGCTGGTTTAGGCAGACACAACAACCTCACAACACTACAATTCTTACAGCAAAGATAAGTGATGTCGCTCAAACAAAAACCCATAATTGAAGCAGCCAAAATTACAGTGTGTTGATGCCTGTAAGGGCCGTATGAGAAAAATAATTACATCAGGTACCTAGCCCAAGAACTCCCCAGTAATAATAGTAAAATGAGACTCAATAATGAGCCCTGTAGCTCTTTTAAAGTTTTAGTCTTACAATAAACTCAACTTTACAACTACTACAGGATGCCAACACATGATGAGGAGTTTTTGCCGTTCCTGCTGTTTTCATCACTGCCTCGAATTTTGCAGAACATAAGGATCCCCTGAACTTTCACTCAGTTTGCTGCAAAACACGTCAAATACACAATCTCCAGATTTACAGAATTACGCAACAAATTTCTAATCTTAACACAACCTTAGACGTGTGGTGACATGTCACAACAAAAGTGGACTACCACAGTTCCTTTTTTCTTTAAATGTGGCTCTGACATGTGGGAGGATGATTCAGCAGATAAGTTTCGCTCTTATATTATGTTAAAATCATAATGTTACTTACGATCCAAGCCGTTGATGTACTTCATGGATATCTCACAATGACCCCACACAGCGCTGACAATGGGATACAGCTTCTTGCCCTTCAGCCCTCTGAACGCCACTCCTAGATACTGTCCTTCCACCATGAAGCTCAGAGTTCCTTCATCCATGTCCAGGATCACTAGCAAAGAGTCCGGCAGTGTGAATGACTCCTCCGGCTCCAGGAAACAAGGGTACGATGGCAGCGAGCTGTGGGCCCGGTTCTTACTGTCATGGTAGAGCCTGTTCCGTCCCAGATCCCAGCCCCAGGACTCACAGTCCGACCCCACCAACGCCGTGTACCCAACAGAATGTAACGGAGCCTCTCCGGTCGCCACCCCAACGACAGCATGGGTGCCTCGTTGTCGGGCGGGCCAGTGGATCCTCCACACATGGAGACCCCTGGTGTATCCGACTCGCCCCCGGATGCAGTCCGTGCTCTGTGCGACCGGGTGGCGGTGAAATGTCAACTTATCTTCCTCTTTGATGAAGATGTTGAGTGAACGGTCATCAGGGTTCCACGCGTGACGGAGCTGGGTCTCCGGTCCAGCGCATGGCATGTCCAGCAGGAGATCCAGCCTGGGGGGTTTGGAGAAATCTGGGCCTCTCAGCTCCGGGTGTTGCCGGCGATGAGCCAAGGGCCGGTAGGATGGGGAGCCGCCGCTTTCCCCACGTCCGTCTACCGATTTAATGCTTCCAGAAATCTTCTGGCCCATGGCTGCAATGGAAGGGTCGTCAGAAGGAAAGGGGGAGGAGGTGGGGAGGGTGGTGATAGTGCAGGTGTGTGCTGCGCTGCGTGGAGCGTAACGTTACCTCATCAATGCGGTGGGGCTGAGTGAGAGTTCCTGATTGGAGTGTGGTGGAGGGAGATGAAGGACGAGGTGATGAATGAAAGATGTGTGCGATCTGGTTTCATGCCACAATTATCCTCAAACAGACAGATTGGGGGACACTCCTGTTGAGAGAAGGACCAGAGAAAAAGAGATTAAAAAACAGATATTAACCCCAGGAATTGTTTGTTTTCAGTAAACTGGCATTCACTAGAAAAGGAACAAGGGGGAGATGATTGAAAGAGAAAGAAAGAAAAGAAAGAAAGAAGTCCTTGTTTCACAGATTTCGTGTGGCTTTGCTTTAGTGGACATAAACAATTAACAGGATGATACAAACACACACGCACAAATACACACTTCCTCTGACTCATCCTGCATCCTCCTCATGTTCCTATACCAACTCCAACATGCAGCCCTCCAAACATTCCCCAGTAGTGCAACATTGCCCAGATTTGAAGCTGGCGCTCCCTCATTTAGCTAATGTAATTTTAATGAGTGTTGGCTGAGTCTGCAAAAATATAAACATAACAGGAGCAAAACAAAAACACCAGGTGATAATTTATCTCCTCAGCCTCTGCGTAACAGGGTTGAAAAAGTCAGCTTGACTTCAGCCTCTCCGCACATTTCACAGACACACAACATGTGTTAGTCTGACAGTAGCAGACAGTTTGTATTCTGCCATTCATAAAAAAACAAAACAAAACAATTTCTAGTGAGCAACAACCGTGTTTAATATTGTGGTTTCATTTTCATGTGTAGTGTAATTTCCATGTTCATGTCATTACCAGTGTAATATGTTAGTTTCCTAAGTGGGTGTTTTTAGTTTTGGTTATGTTTTTAATCAGTTTCTATTAAATTCACTTCCAATTTTGGTTTATTGGGTAATTGAGTTTGTTAAAAGAACAGATGAAAATGTTGATTATGTTTTCATCTAAATTTACACAAAAACAATGACAACAGCAAATACACACCTTTTACCTCTTTGCTTTAGTTTTGT
>OMNW01015656.1:44191-67817 GCA_900303245.1 Selene dorsalis
CCCCCCCCCCCCTCCCATCTCTGTCTCTTTCTCCCCCTCTCTCCATTAAAACACAACCTTTCCATGTCTCGTTTCATTATAGGAAAGCTTAGTGAGTCACTGTCTCACTTTGTACAGAACACAAGCGCTATTCAATGACACTGTCACTGCATAACTGCGTATCTGTCCTTTTTTATAGAGCTCTCTCTTTCTCTTAGGCCAGGTCCTCAATAATGCCGCCTTTTGTTTGCAGTTCACAGTCTCGTTCAGGTTTCGTCACCTGATTCAGTTTGGATTTTGCAGTTTTAATAAATTACATCACTTTTGTATGATTTTGTTATTTCAAAACCCAAAGAATTGCCTATGTCAGCAACTGAAAAATACTTCACATGACAATAAGGAGTCATATGACAATCATCTGTCAGCATTTCCTGTTTACGCTAGATCAGGATTTTCAAGCTGCCCGATGGCCTCTTCGTCACTGTCCTCTGTGACTCCTCACATGCCCTCTTCTCCCTCCCTCCAGCCCTTCGCCCTCCCTCCTCCCTGTCCTTTTTCCTCTTCTTCCCCAACATCTCTGCTCATTCATCCATCAATCCAGCACCTCCCTTGCCGCTCCCCTCCTCCCACCATTTTCCTTTCCACAGCTTATCCTCCTGTTTTTTTTTTACTCTCCCTTTCTTCCCTTCTGTGTCCCCTCTCCACCCTTTCTCTCCAGCATCTGCTGGTCTGCGTCTGTCACTGATGACCCCTCGTTGCCACGTGCCAAATCCTCCTGTCAGGGTCCCACAGAGATCCTAAATCATTACCACACACACGCACACATATGCACACACACACACACTCGTGGACTCACACCGACTCACACACACACAGTTCAGCTTGTGAAAGGTGGCCGTCTCCCTCCCACGGAGAGCGAGAAAAGCACACAAACTCAACCTCTGATTGCAGACTCTCATTACGCTGCTGTATCATTTGTCAATTAAATGTCTTATAAAGGCCAAATCCTTCAATTAAATGGGCCTGGACAACATGCGCAGTGAATGTAATATTGTCACTCTAATGTGGCTGAATCCATTACACACACAAAAACAGACATTACACACACCAGCGCTGACACTCCTGAGTGTGGGGTTTATGCTGTGCTAAAACACACTAGTGTCAAGACAGGCAGCTAATGACAAAGTTTGTGTTGTTAAGGGTTAGGGTTAGAAAAGTGGATCACACACTGTAGGTGCTGAACAACTGAAAACATAGGGACTAAATTTAGTTCATTCTCAGGCTGCAGCAATAAAAACATTACTGTCATATTCCAATATATAGTAGTTCACCACAGTGAAAAACACGTGTCCCCAACATCAAACTTCTAGCACACTGCTGTCTATCCAACACACATTGCTTTACAGACTTCACTTGTCTTATTCAATGGCCTACAGCTCTCCAGTACTTTTTACACTCACCATGGCACACAAGTATGAACATGTCATACCTTGTGAAAACAGCAGCCCCCGCCCCCAGCCATTAAAGTCTGTCCATTGTGAACGTGCCACAGGAAATGGGATCCACCAAACCACACTGACACACCAGCATCACTCCCTCTCACTCAGTCCTGGTCAAGCACAGACGTATCTACTTGTCTCTGTGTCGTCTGCTGTCTCCTGCAGGTCGCCGTGCACTTCAGCTGCAAGCGGATGGGGCTTATTGTGCAGAATATTTGCTGTACTGAATCAACCATTGTTTCCAAATCACGAGTCACAGCTCCAAAACAAGAAACCAGGGCAGAGTCATGCAGACAGACGATCAGATAGAAAAATACAGACAGAGAGGTTTAGCAATGTAGTCACAGATAAATTATCTCTGTCCACACACACACAAAGATGAAAGGACAAGCTGCTGGACGGCACACAGAGGGCAAGGAGACTAGAGGGGGGATGTCCTCCTCTATTACACTTAAACCGCACAACAGATTTACTTTTATCTGGTGTCAAACATTGTTACATATCACATATTGTCATGTCACAGATGAGCAGGCTGAACACAGAAAACACAGAAATCATTTGAAGCCATCGCTCTTCCACTGGGCTCACTGTCCATTCATTCATAGATTCATCTGAGCTATTGCCTCCATGATGGGTTGGAAAGTGTTTTAGGGCTGAAGTCCTGATGAGATCCAGCTCATGGTGCACTTTACCCAGAATTCACTTTACATGGAAATGCCTTCATCCAGTATGTTATTGTTGAGCCGGGGTCAAAGGTGAAAGGGGAGTTAAATATATAGACTCCATGGCGGACAGTCGTCAATAAATCACGCTCAAAGATACAGTTATCAGAGCTGAGCTCAGCAAATTTACACACCACTGTGTACTGACACAACGCCCTCCATGTTTAGTTTCCTCACTGCCTTTCCCCTCATCACTGTGTTGTGGAATCAGACACTGTGCAGCGGTGGGTGCAAGTATCTGTCCTTTAGAACAGAATTTAAAGATCCCATCAACCCAGATTTCAGATTTTCCAATTTACCGCATGTCAGGCTACGCAAATAGACCCCTCTGCAAAATGTGACACCGGCCTTGTCACGCAGGACGACGTGCGCTCTGTTAAGTTGTCACACTGTGTGACGGTGGCACTGCCGTGTCAGGTAAAGAGCTTGTTTTGTCCCAGCTCTGATGTGTGTGTTGTTTCCATACCCCACCACACCCCCAGTCAGCATTTCTGTGTAACTTATGAATCGACGTGTAACTGTGTCATAACAAGACATCATTCATAGCTATAACTCAAGGCCAGATACCTGCAGTAGGTCTGCCTCCAATGTGAGGTTGTGATTGAAATATTCATAAACAAGACTAGGTCAAAACCAAGTAGATGGCTGGACCGCCTACGGTCAAATCCTGATTTTATAACTCTGACACTGTCTGAAAAAAATGATCAAACAAGACTAAACTGTGACTTCAGCTGTACTTAGAAGAGACAAACGTTTTCTTTTTTTCAAATTGTTGTTTTTATTTTTCAGGCCTTTGCCCCTGAGCAGTGAGCAGTGGTAGAGGTACTGTCACTCATTCAGTCATTCATGATTATAGGGCTGGGCTGGCTGCACTATTGTAGTACAGCCAAAAAAGACTCATGTATTGCTATTGTTGTAAATGTAGAATGTAATTGGACAAAAGCAAAAGAGACAAAAGAGAGACAGTTAATTTGTTAAACATCAAAGTCATGTGACAAAAAGTTTCTCAGGGAGATTTCCAACTCCTCCACAGTATCAGTCAGAAGATGATGATGAGACACACACACAGTGTTGACCAGAGTGACAGCAGCCACACAGACTGCTGACAGACCTTGTATGACAGCAGGACTCAGTAGCAGGTGGAGTGACGCACAAGAGATGAACAAGAGTCAAGGGTTCAGAGTGGGGCTGAGTGTCACAGAGCAGCACTCTGGTCAGCAAAGCAGCACAGCCAGCAGTTTCTCAGCCCACAGCAACTTAGCAGCTTATGGCAGCTCCATTTCCTCCAGACAGACTGGTATAGGGAACACCAGGCTGCTACAGTAATCTACTTTAATGTGGGATTAGCAGCTCTCTACAGGTGTCGCTCTCTGTCTGTGCATCTCTCTGTCTTGGGCTATGTCCACACTTCTGCATTTTCATTTGAAAACTGCATTTTCAAACCAAAATTATCTGAAATGATATATTTCATTATCTTTATATGTATCATTATATGTATTCATCACTGGTAGTCATGGCTGATCTCTAGGATATAACCCAAACAAGGAACGATCGTGAGTGCCTGTGTCATCATTTCCAAAAAGTCTTTCGGTGGTCAAAAACTGTGAATAGGAACTAAGAACATACATAGCAAAAGAGATGTGTTTCGATACGAAAGCACAAAGTGTGGACATAGCCTTGACTTCTGCACTATATGACTCATTCACAGTTTCCTGTTAACACTAATATAAAGCTTGTAATGGTAACAACAGAGGATCTGCTGATTCTGTTGAAAGTTAAGTTTTCTTTTGATCTGTGTGACAGAGAATGTCATTAAGCACAGAGACACAGGAAACTCCTGGAGGTTTTACAATGACTATAATTCACTGTCTCAGCCACAAGTGACCTATTAAGTTAGTGAACGCAACAATCTCACTTAGGCTGCACATTTCATACATTTATGGTAAATTTGTCAGCATTAGCTTACATTAGCCAGAACAGGTTGGTCATACCAGACAAAGAAAACTTTATTGATCCCAGTTAGGGCAATTTATTATCAGCTTACCTTATATCACATACATACATTTTGGTACAGTGGATGGATGTAAATACTGTAAGACTCAGTATCACAGGTTATAGAGATGAAGCTTGTAAGAGTCAGTTTTTCATTGTGAGTGTTGACAGAAGAGTGTACGAGATGGTTTTAAGACAGAATTCAGGGACATCAGAACAAACATAAGCAGAGTTTGCCAGCTTCACCCACTGCTAAGTTCCACACAATACATCACTGTCGATCCAGGAAGCAGCTCAGCAGACCTGTACCGCAGACAGACGGTCTAGATTGTATTTCCAAATAAGTGGCTCTGTTAAGCAGGTTAAACTGAGAACTATTGTGTTTAAGAGCTGTGTGGCTGCTGATGGTTGGAATACCTCATGCACTTCACTTTGCCTCAGAGCTGTTTCTACATATAGATAAAAACACCCACGTCTGAGCAAAAAATTGTTGGACATTAACCTTCAGTGGACAGATGTGAGATGATCTGTCCATGGAGTAGGCTCCACTCATTTTCTTCTGTGTGAGAATTTCACGCAGTATATTTCAGGCTACACTTCATTTCAGTGCTAAAATCATTTCAGATCATTTATCAATACAAATTTGCAAATACCTGCCAGAACATACCTCTGAAATTAGAGGATTTACTGTGATTTTATGGCACTCTAACTTTAATATCTTCGGGGTTTGGACAACTCCGACAACTACAGACAAAAACAAGCCATTTGCTGACATCATCGTTGGCTGTGAGGAGTTGTTATCAGCCCTTTTAATGAGGTTCTCACAATTTGAGCAGTAGTGGAGTCTAATGGTAATTTTCTGAATCCTTTCAAATCCTATTTCAATTTTTAAAGACAATAAGACAGCTTTTGTTTTACTCAGAGCCATAACAAAACAAACTTCATCTAAATAACAAAAGATATAAGTTGATATTTACAAATTCATCTTCTAACTGCCTTGACAACATATTTGTAAGCTTTCATTATAACTTTGTGAGGAGTTACCTGACAACCATTTGATTTTAATTTAAAAATGTAATAAACTTAAGAATCCGGGTGTTGAAGCTCTAAAGTGAAGGTAAATGTAATCATTTTTAACATCTATCAGAATCTAAATAAGCAGCGTAAATTAGACTATTCTGTGCAAATAACTGACTCTGACTCACTCACAAAATAAAACATCCACACTGGCTGAAAGCTTGAGTAAACATTCAAACACACCAGGCCTGAGAAAAACTCTGCTTCTCTGCTGAGGGGAAAGGTCAGACTGATGAATATCTTCTTCTGAAAACAAAAGACTTCAGCTTATTATACGTCAACCCCACTGAAAACACCCTTATTCAGGCGATCTAATGTTGCCATGACAACTACAGAAGTACCACGAAGGCACACACACTGAGGGACAGACAGACATGCAGGCGGCAGATTTCAGTAGGACGTAGGCCTACAATGAAGATGTCTTCACTGTCAGCGTGAGAGGAGGGAAGGAGAATATGGTGAGCCAAATATAGGAGCAGAATAATGAGCTTCTTATCAGCTGCTCTATCGTTTTCCATATTTCCCCTGGTTTCCTCATTACTCCATCTCCCTGTCATTTTCCCTCCTTTGCTTCTTCCATGACACAACCAAAAATTTCCCTAGGGTCCCTCTCCTGCATAAAAGTGATCTATTGCGCTGGGAATGTTCGATTATGAGACAGTGGCGAGCTTTTCCCACAAATAAATAAATACATAGAAATATAAGAGTGCTGGAGAGTGTACTCACCCTGAGCACCTTCCTTCAGTCTTCGCTGTCTTTTTATGGACAAATATTTTTGATGGTAACAATTGCAGGAGCTTGTAGGAGCTTGTCAGGAGTCGGCCTCTCTTGTTTAAGTTCCAAGTTGAAAAGACGGTGTGTCAACACGCACACCTTTGGCCACAGTCATACAGAAACCTGTGGACAGAACAATAGATACAGTGCTAAGCTGAAAGTAACTTTTATAATCTTTTGATTATTACCGTCCATTACATCTTCCTTGAATCCAAGGTTATTTGCTTAAAATCTAAAACTCAAAGGTATTCACATGACTATCATATCAAATAGAGGAAAGTATTTGAAAAGCTGGAGGCAACAAATACTTGGCATTCCTATTTGAAAAATGACTCAGATGATTACTCAATGATCAAATTCATTTTCCGTCACTAGTTTCTGTTGTAACCCACAGTCCTAATGCCATTATTTCATTGTCTCTTTTACACACACACACACGCCCACGGGCACAAAACACACAGACATTGTGAGTCGGACTCTCCAGTTTCACTGCCACCTCCTGTTTCTTTGACTAATTCAAGGCAATCAGTCAGATCTCTTACAGACGCTGATGAACCAGCTCAGAGTCTGAGGCCCCGAGTTAAACCGATGCCTTTCTTATCACACAGCAAACCAACATGTTTCCACAAACTGCTTGCATCTGTTATTTGAACACAAACACCTGTTGGTTTTCCTACCAAAGGGCCATAGAGGGGAAGATGACAAACAGCTGGCTCACACATGCCTGTCTCGCTGAATGCCCGTCTGTCTTCATCTCTCACTACTTGTCTCATATCCTGCATCTGCCCACCGATCTGCAAACAGCCTCATCTGTCTGTCTAAACTGGCTGATTCCAGTTTTCATTGTATAGAAGCATCTGTCCTGATATTTATTTCTGCCTATTCCACACGTGCACGCACGCACACACACACACACACACACACACACACACACACACTCTATGTCTGACCCAGATCCCTCCTTAATGAAAAACAAAAATGAATGAATAAATAAATTATAAGTGGGGGATGTTCTCTCTGTGTGAACCTGATGCCCTTTCCATCTCTTGCCCTGGCTTTTTACTCACATACATACAAGCATTCCTTTACTTATGCTTCAACTCATTCACACACACACACACACACACACACACACACACACAGTCTGTATTTCAAGCAGAAAGTACTAACTGGATCACAGTGCTTCTGCTCTCTCAGAGCTCCACTATGCTCATTTTGATATCAAGTCTGGTCTGTGCACAAAGGCTGCTGGGTGGAAACACCACACTGGAGGTCTTTCATGTATGACAGAAGGTGAATGAAGATGAGAAGATGCTGAAAATAGTACTGATGGTGAGATCCAAAACAAAGCCAGCACAAGCTCCAACTGTGCTCGGAGTCACAGCTAATAATACAGGAGGAAGAGGAGCGTTTAGAACCAAATCCAGGACCACTTTTACAGCAACAAAAAGAGCAGACAAGGAAATTGTACGTTAATGCCCTGAACCAAACAAAGACTTGGCATGGAGAGAGATTCCCCTTCTTTAGAAACAGATGAGGCGATAAACAGAGATAAATGTGCCCTGGCTGGTTAGATCAGAAATATCTACTGATGTCTGACAACCAAACCGGTAACTTTAATCTGTTTGTGTCACTGAATGGTATTTCAAAGACATTCTTGGAGGATTCTGAACATGTTGGCCACAATTCATATCTGGACATACAGTATAATGACTGCAGGTTCCCCTATGAGCTCCGCCAGTTATTTTTCTACTAAATTGGACTTTGATGAATAACTCTGCAAATACCATGTCCAGTATTAGCATATTGCAGATATATATATTTAGGGCTGTGTCGTTGCACCGGATGGGAGGTAACGAGACACTTTGGCTACTGCTACATAGCCAAGGATAGTATTAGTCTTAAAATCGTCAGCCAGTGTTTTATTTACAATATAAAAGGCTGGATAAACACCCTCTTCTTCAGGACAGACTGGATTTTATTCTACTGGACCAGTAGAATAAATTAAATGACATGAAAAGAAGTGAAGCAGAACGGTACATTTCAACTACTAGAGAAGACTCCTGGTGAATAAAGTCAGATCTGTCTGAGTTCAGCTCACAGCTTTACTGTTTTGGTTCCCTCTCACTGACCACTCTTTTTTTTTTTTTTCACTTTTATAAAACCGCTTGAAAACCCCACTATACCATAGCAACAAATGGCAAACAAACATAGTGGCTAGCTATGGAGCACGGTAGGAGCCTTCAGCACCTTCAGATATTTTCTAAAGGTGTTTCACCCTGGATTTGACAGAGACCAAGAACGGAACAAAAAACAGAGGAACTGTTGGACTTACAATGACCCCTCTTTGACACAACTCTGACTGTGTTGGATATATAAATAAGCAATTTGCTAAGTTTGCCCTATCATGTTAGGTGATAATATATTTATGATAATATATCAGTCTGAGGCCAAAATCTCACTTTTCTGGTTCCATGACTAAGTGGGTGTAATGCTATAATAAATCAGGCCTTGAATTTCATAATGACCCTTCCAGACTATGTGAGATGTGTTAGGACAGGCAACATTATCTCCAGGTATGTTTAATATAAGCAGCTCGAAGTAGGCTAATATATGTATTCTAAAATAAGGGGCAGTTTGTATATGACAGTAAATCTCTGGGATGTAGAAAACAACAGACTTGATAGAGCTTAGTTTCGAGGACGAATATTGTTCTGAGTCACATGAAACATGATTAATCTTAGTGTGCCACAACTAAAAAGGAAAAAGTATAAACTGCAGTTAGCCCATGGGTAACGAGAAATTTACATGTACTGTCCACATCAATCATATGAAGTTTTGATGAGAGTCCTGCAGACGTTGCAGCAATCAAAGCTCTCTGCGGGACTTGTTTTCCCACTGCATTTCCATTTCCTTTCAATTGCTCTGTCGGCTTAATTTGTTCTGTGTGACAGAGGCACACAGAGAGCGAGAGGGATAGGGCGTGGATACGTGACAAGTGCTAGTTGACATTTTCATTATAACTACTATTTTCTCACAAATATCCACCGACTCCGGTTTAAAAATGGAAAAAAGTGGCAAAGGCTCTCCATCACATTCGAAATAACAAAACAGAAACCCAGAGATAAAGCCCTCAAAAGCACTTTAAAATGCATTCAGACTGGCTGCAGGAGGAATGGGTTATTCATTTCATTTCAAGCCTCAGTTAATTCGGAGCACATATAAATAAATATAAATATGTATAAATAAACACATTATGTCCACTACCTTCTCCTGACCTCCACTGGGAGCTAAATACATAAATATTCATAAACACACAGCTGCTGGATGACATTATAAACACGTCCAGTGGAGTGACTGTGTGGAGTTGGCTGACGAACAGTGATTGCTATTATATGATTAAGTGATTACTTACTGCCAACCAAACTGTGGCCTGTTGTAAGTAGCACTTGCACAAGTGTTTGTGTGTCTTTGACTGTCTGCATGTGTTCATATTCATACCAATGTGTGTGTGTGTGTCACCGTCTGTGCGGCAGCAGCATGCACAGTATGCGCTGGTGGTCTGGTTTCCGCTCAGAGGGCTGTGAAGTGGTGAGACGAAGGCTCCCGCATGGTTGCGGTGAGACGAGACGAGCCTGAACACCACAGCGCTCAAATGGCTGGATGACGAAATTTTTCTTTCACTCATCCTTTTCTTTTCCCAGTTCCAACTCAATAAGGTGACTGAGGACGTTCACAATTTCCAGTTACCTCCAGTTTCATCAGAACTTACTGTCCATGTCTCCTTCTACTGCTAAGTCACGCTGACATTTTGGGGCTGGAGCCTCACGTACACGGGCAGACAGCAACACTTACATCACGTGAATTCTCAAGGCTATGAAAACCCAAAGTCAAACTCACCTTTTTGTGAAATCGTTTAAAATCTCCTTTCAAACTTTAAAAATGATTTTGATGACTTTCTTCATATCGCATACAGAACATCCTCACGTCCAGGCCATGGAGGAGGATGAGTGAACTGCTAAGTTACTGATACAATCACAAGGTGTGGCACAGTTGGAATTTTCAGATACTATACATGACACTGATAAGGCGTTTAAAGCCACCTTTATCCACCTAAAGTAAAGACATGGGTGAGAAATTAAAATGCAAATGCAGATGTTTCCATTCAGGCCACAAGGAGTCACTAAATGGTTTGATGAGTAGGAATGATGGGAATGATCTAGAGATAATAAAAAGGCCTCTGCTATAGCGCATGGCTATGGTAACTATGGCTTCCATCTGGCCACCATAAAGAAGACAGTGGAGCTGCTCCACAGAAAAAACTAGTGCAATAATTTGAAGATTGATCATTTCTCCAGAGAAGACAGGTGACCTGTCTTATAAACGTTTTTTTTTAACATTTATTCAGTCATTTATTCACAATTTTCCCTTCTTTTCCCCTTAATATGATGTAACTATTGTAGGTTTGATATGGGCTTTCTCAGTTTTGACTGAAGTTTGTGTTTGTAAATGCTTGTGTCCAGCTATTCAGATGCATACTGTCCATTTCTTATCTCGCCGATAGTATAATATATCCAGTATTCAGACTCTTCTTCACGTTCCCTCAATTTCTCTTGATCATCTTTGAGATACTTCACCTTGACTGGAGTTCACCTGTGGTCAATTCAAGTGATTGGACATGATGCGGAATGACACACACCTGTCTATATGAAGTCTCACAGCTGACAACAAAGTTCAGAGCTATGAGCTATGACACTAAAAGCTGGTTTGCACTTTTCTTTGTCACTCATCAGTCCATCTCTGAAAGTCACTGATCCAGAATCTGAGGCTAACCAGCTGCTGAGTTTGCTCTGACTCACTGTAATGAATACTAATGTGAGCGGTAGCCTGAGGGACCATTTTTAAGTCTTGATCTCAGTTCGGCCACAGTACGTGAGCAGTCTGAATTCACAAAAAACCCAGCAAAGACCTGGCTGAAGCAATAAATCATCTATATTATCATGCTGTTTTCTATTCTGGGCCTAAACATGTTGTGTGTTTCAATTCACCACCCTCACTTCTCACCTTCACAGAGACATCACCATCTGCAGTGACACACTCAACTGTACTCCCTCCTCTCTTCTCTTCTCTCTCCCTCTCATCCTCCTCATATGCTGTGTGGGTCTCTCATCTTTCTCCCACACTGCCCTACACTTCTCGCCTCTCTTCTCACTAGCACCCCCACTCCCCCTCACCAACCACCCCTCCTCCCATCCTCCCTGTCTGATATGACTCATGACAATACAAGACTCCTTCAAAATGTAAACCTTATTTTATTCTCACCTCCACGTCTCTCCGTCATTTGTTTCCTTCTCGCCTTGTTTGTTTTAACTGGCTTCTCTCTTTCTCACATATGCCTCCTTACTTCCTCTTTCCTGTCTCCATCCTCACACTTCCTCGCTCCATCCCCCCATCAGTCTCATCTGCCTTCTTCTCCTCAGTGTCACTTCCCATCTTCCTCCTCTCTCACTCCTTCTGCTTCCATCACTCATTCAAATCCATGTCAGTTTTTGTTCCTGCATGGTCTCTTCATGCGTCCTCTCAAAGCTTTCTCCAGCCAAAAAGCATGACCCCCTTACCCCACCCCATCTCTGTTCATCTCAGAGGTGTCCATCATGCAGTCAATGAGTCACACTTCTGTTCATCCCGGCCCTGACTTAGCATGACATGACATCCAAAATAACAAAAAAGAATACATCCCAGCCTGAAGACAGCTAGAAACACACACACACACACACAACACACACAGTCCCCGTTGACTAATCTGCCAGGCTTAAGTCCATCATTAGCTCACTATTAAACAATAGGGAGCAGAAAGAACCAGCTGCAAGCCACAACCAACTGTGCTATTATTATATCCCTGCTGGGTCTGAGTGTGTGCTAGAGTGTGTGCGCTTGTGCATGTGTGTGTGCATGCACCAGTTTTTCCTAATATTTACACCTTTGTTTAATCCTATATTAACTTTACCCAAAATGAGGGCTTTTGATCATTTTCCGGCCTTCCTGCCTCATTTTAAATGTGTGTGTGTGTGTGTGTGTGACGGCTGTTTGGAGGCCTATCTCCATAATTAGGGCAGACCAGCCACACATGGGTCTCCCCTGACACTTCTCCTCCAAGATCTAAATATTCATGAGACTCTAAACGCTTTCATGAGCTCTGTAATTATGGCCAGAAAATAGATGGAGAGAGACAAAGAGAGAAAAGGGGAGTGAGTGGGAGGAAATGCCCTCACACATTCCAAACATGGGCTCTCCCATAGTATTAATAGATAATATCAACACTGTCAAGCATGATTTTTCTAAAGTCATGTGACTGGGTGGCTGATTTATGTAGTCAAAGTCTGAGTTTCTAAACCTGACACGGAGAGTTCACGTCCAGCATTATTAAAGCAAATAAGCTGATATGCAAATTTTGTAAATTTAAATGTCACACTTATAATGACATGAGTAGATAAATGGAGCTGTATGGTGCTGCTGTAGCAACTCTCCTCGACAGCTGTGATGTTTCAACAGTCCACAGAGTCAGAGTCAATAATGAGTTGTGACAGTGCTAGTTTTTGTGATGACTTAAAGGAAAATTAAAAAAATAAAAATCAGGTTCACTCACTTTATTCCTGTTCAGCCTGAAGCGTCTGTCAGACCGACAGGAGGAGTCAACCTGAAAGTGGCTAATCCAATTTGGCTTGTGCAGGTATGTTGGGTAAAAGCTTTACCCTGGATGATTTTTTTTTTTATCCACTAAAAAACTAAAAAAAAAACAATTGATCGTCCAGTCAGAAGCAGCTAACTCATCTGGTTTTCATCCAACATCTACATTCAAGACAAAATGACGTGCACATTCTTCAAACAAAGTAGTTTTTATGATGGGACGCCCAACTCTAAGAAGCTGAAGTTTTTATGGCTGTTATTTTCATTTTCTAAGTTGTCTGTTTCTCATGTTCAGTATCTGAATAACCTGACATCATATCATTTGAAGTTTTTTATTTTTTGTCGTTGTTTTTTAGAAAATCTCTTTTTTCTCTTCCTGGGAAACATAAAAATATTTCTGGTGACTCATACAGTTACATACATTCATCCATTCACATGTGATTTGCTAACCCCGCTCATCGTATAAAATGTCACTTGACATTTTACTCGCAGGGAGCCTGCAAAGCTGTGTCATAGTATAGTTGTGTGTTTGACTTCCCTCTGGTAAAACAAGACAAAGACAGCAGTTAAGGTCTAACTTTAAAAGTTATCCTCATCCTTCTGGTTAAATATCGCAGGCGAGGGATGTGTGTCTTGATCACAGACTGTGAAAAAAGATGGATGTAGGATGCAGGTTTTGGTTTTGAAGCTCAGAGTGAGCTGCTCTGCTGTCGCCATTGTGCCAGTATACCTGACTTCGCCAACCTCCAAGCTAATCCAAAAATGGGCAAAGAGGAGGAGCAGGTGTAGAGCCAAGACATCAGTGTATGCCGGCTTATAGCAGGCGTATGTTCAACCGTCTGTCACTCAAAGCAGCACAATCTGAATACGGCCTCTAAGCCTTAATGACATTTAAATAAGTGAGTTAGCCTAAAAATTCATCCCTGTACAGAAATTATCCAAAGGCCCAAAACCTTTTTGGCTTAATTTTTGCCTCTTGGTCTGGATGCTCCAGATCCATTGCTCCATATTTCTCGTTTATATGTTGCTAACTGGGATGAGCCAATCACATGCTGAGTTTTTGATTTACATCCCTAAACCTATTGCCCCAGAAATCTATCACAACACTGAAGCTAAAGACGGTCTAACTTCTCTTTCGTCGTAACTTTGACATTTTCAGAGAGTTAAGCTAAGTTTACATTCTTGTTTTAATTTAGCACGAAGACAAGCAAAAAAGAGATAAACACTAGTCTGGCTCTGTCCAAAATAATCTGCTCATCGGGATCTGTAACACTGAACAATTTTAACAGACTTTGTTTCCTTTTGGAAAAAAAAACAGTTTACCCCTGTTTCCAGTCTTAATGCTGTGCTAATCTACAGCTGCTGGCTGTTACTGGTTATGTGCCATACAGACATACGTGGCATTTAACTCCAACTGGAATTCAAGTACATTTCACCTGAAGTTTAACTGTTTCTTTAATCCTTAAAAGTACAATGGTCAAGTGGACCAATAATCAATTTTATCATCAAACTGTGTTAAAAAAATTTTTTTTTGCTGTTGATATTTTGGTCATATAATAGACTATGTTCCAGTGGGAAAAAATAAGTATTTGGTTGGGTTTTCCACAAGCCTGGCAGCATTGGGTTCACCCTTCTAAATCCCGAGGACAAATCTAATATCACATCTAATATTAGTGTGAATATGATGTGTGGTAAGCAGGCCGCAGAGTGCTGCCTGGTCTATTTTTGGCTTTATAAGTAAATAGATGGAGAAGCCAGTGAGGATTCTTGTTACAAAAAACACTGGGAGATTATATGTGAGAACAATTCAGGGCTTTCAAAGAGAGTCTCTGGCAGGAAATTCTTTTGTTTCCCCTTTAAAACTGAAAATTGTGTAACATCCGACCAGACACTTCCACTCAGAGTACCAGGGAGCTGAGTGTAATCACTTAAATTTAATTCCATCACATTTTCCTCACAATGATGTGAACTTTTTCGCTCTTGCCTAGACGACCGCTTGCCTGCTTTACATTCCAGGAAGAGCAAATTCATTTTATTCAACTGGAAAAGCCATCAGATAGTCTCATGGAAGCCAAGAATTCACAGGCAGACCGCAGCACGAGGCAGCTGATTCAGAGCTGATTGTCCCAGCACAGACACATGATGACGCTGCACTGACACACGCACGCACAGTAACAAGAAAAGAACCATTTCGATACTGAGGAAACACACACAAACGCTCACCAACAAATACACGGACAGTGAGTCACCGCAAAACGACAAATGAGCAAGATCACGGCACCTCAGACCTTACCATCATTTATATGTAAATGAGAGCACTGCTACTCCCCTCCGGACCGCCCTCCTTACTATCCAGGAACCAAAAGATAAAGCAAACTTGCGAGCGGATCAGACAAGAGATGTCAGAGGAGACGATTGAGAATGGCGGGAAGCCAAATGATACGTGACAGGACAGGGCACGATGAGGTGAAGTGAGCTGAGATGACAGGGTTTACAGGGAGCAGACATTAGCTGGAACCAAGGTCTGTTTGGCACATCACTAATGATTTCATGTTCCCTGTTGTGTCCCTTAAGGCTCCAACTCTACTGTTGGTTTGTCAGATTGTATTCTCCCAGTGGAGGACTTTGATTAACGACTCACTGCTGCAGCCTTTCCTACACAAATTGACGCATATCAAGCTGGATGACAACAAGATGACAAGCAGCATCAGCCTCGCCCTTATGGACCAATGAGTAATCTAAAACACACAAACACCAGCAGGGGAAGTTACACACAGTGACTGGATTTTGACAATGTGTCTGAATTCATATCACTCATTGTACTGTCAGGCACCAGGAGGAGATCTGGCCACATTACTTTAAACTGCACTCATTACTTGAGTTTTCCTGTGATGGCCTGAGTGAGTCATCAGTGGGCACAATAGACAAAACACAGAGGTGTGTAAACACACACACACAGGCTGCACTTAGACGCAAACACCAGTCACGGGCAGGAGGAACACACTTGTGTTTGTTTCTCTCTGCAGCAGCTGGAGTCATTGACTTCAGAGCTTAGCAGTGCCTCACAGTGCTGTTCTCCCTGAGTGACAACCGAGTATTAGTGCATATGTGCGTCCAAGAGATAGTCTATGTGCATTTTTGTGAGCTCAGCAGTCTAACACTGACTTCCCAACAGGCTGCTGAATATAAATCTATTCCCACTCCATCTGCCAGCCTAACATGCATACATTTACATGGCTGTCTGGTCGGAAAGATATACTGTGAGACATACTGGGTGCAGTAGTTCAGCTGTAAAAGCCAAAAAAAAAAAAGTGAAATCTATCTGCAGGGTGCGAACAAGCGTACATTTTAACGCACATACATAAATATACTAAATATAAAATTGATGTGTGTGTGTGTGCAAATGATAGAATACATTATCACTTGGTGAACAGTTAAAGCATCACTAATTTAATTACCACTGATTAATGGAGGCATTAACGTCTGTATTGAATTGTATATTAGGAATCCTATTTGTAGTTACTTGGATATTTCAGTCCAGACCAAAATAGTACACCAAAAAACCTCCTGACTGATGGACACCCCCATCAATGAAGCCTCACCTGTCGTTTTTACGTGATAGTAAAACTAAAAGTATCATGAAAACCGCCTGCAGCTTTCAGCTCTGCAAAAAAGGTGTGATGGGATATCTTTCAGTATTTTCTGACATTTTACCGAAAAAATGATGAATGATAAATTGCGATGAATCGTGAGAATATCTGAGCTGCAGCCGTGGATGCAGGCAGAGTCAGACTGATTAAATCATTTCAAGGAACCAATTTAACACTTTGCTTGTGCCTGCCAAGATGTGACTCTCACCATTAGAAACACAGCTCTCTATTTTCTGCCTTGATTTAGTCCAATTTGTGGCTTCACAGGTTCACATCTTTGAGGCTGCTTCCTGTGAAAGCCTGCTTCCTGTGGTACTCTGCAGTGGCACACAACAAACACAGTGGGAGAAGGGGGAAATAAAGTAATTACAAATTAATGACGGCTGACGCGAAGCAGCTCATTCTGACTACAAAATGTTTTCTGTCACCAAGAAATAGAGTGGATGAAGGATGAGTACAACAACCGGTGACTAAATATAAGATAATATATATAATGATGATGCGTCCGCTTCCTCCCACTGTACAAAAATGCAGATACGAAGCCAAAATATCCCACGTATATAACACTTCCATCCTACACTGGTGATGTCAGAGTCTGCACAATAGTGATTAGTGGGTGGAGCCGCGGTATCAAGGTCACGCCTGTGCACCTGCCAACCTAATTGTGAGTCAATCGCAGCTTTCAGTCATGACATCACACCCCTTTGACACAGCCTCACATGACTAATTTGAAAGCAAACTTATCAGAAAACGAACATGTTAACGTATTATACATCAGCAATAGCTAAAATGGCAGAGATCATTTTTTGGCAGGATTGATTGTTTAATTTTGACTTCCCATTGACTAACGTAAAAGGGGTGGAGTTTAGGACCTCTACTACAGCCAGTCACCAGGGGGCGATGGAGATGTTTTGACTTAACATTTGGGCAGCTGTCATGTTGTCCATCTTTATAAACAGTCATTGTTGGTGGCACGCTGGACGCTGAGTAGAATGTGAACGAGCAAGATGTCTGGCAGCTCGGAGGAAATGGGACTAAAATTTGATTAAAAACTCTTTTCCGTGACAAAGATGTTGATTAATAGATCCGCAGTAACACTGGGTCAACTTCTAGGCTAGTGTTGCCTTTGCAAATTGCCTGGAAGAGTCTCCCCATCTCTGCTTCACTGCATATAAATGAGTATGCTGACATCACTGGCACCCTTCTGTACAGGGATTACACCAACAAGCTTCAGACAGAACTTCCTCTATCTCAATTTAAGGATTTCTACCACTCCATACATAATGTCAGGCCATATCTGTTCAGTTTAAGTAGCAGTGACAGGGTGTGATAAGACACAGCTAAGTTTAAAAACCCTTATCTGGCCTACAAGCTAAATCCCATCTGCCTCTCTGCTCACACTGACTCATAACGCTGCTTATTAGTCCCTCTGGAGGGATAAAGGGAAAAAGGGGAGATTTTCAAAAAGGGAGAGAAAAAGCAGGCAATAAAGACAGAAAGAAAACAGATTAGGAGGAGGAGGAGAGAGGAAAATGCTATGGATCCGCAGCGAGACCAGAAAAGGCAACATTTTCAGAGGATAACAGCAGTGTTTTAATTGCTTCAAGGGCCATTTGAAGTGTATTCACAGAAGGCATGTGAACTATTAATTTCAAATTAAAAGCACATCTGAAAACTGAGAGGGAGGGAAAGAAGAACAGGGAGATGAAGGGTGAGGACAAGAGACAAACGGTTGCATACGGAGAAGACAAATGTCATGTAAATAAAAAGGAGACATAGGGGCCTGGGGACATGGTGATGTAAGGGTAGAGGATGAAAGAGAAGAAGAAAGAGAGACAGGTGGTGAGGAGGGGAAAAGCTGGTGAGCAGCCGGATCTCCCATAGTGCCCGACCAGTCAGATCCAGCAGACAGATAAATGACCCCCTGTCAACATTACAATGCTCCGTCCCGTCCTCCTCCTCCATCTCTCTATCCTTCCATCTCCCTCCACACTGACCGACCACCCTCCCCTCCCTCATCTCGACAGGTCATCCATCAAACAGCAGACTCCACCCACCCACACACCTTTTCATGCCTAATACTTATTACTAAACCAAATTAAGCAATCGTGAAGGAGGAGTGAGTACCAAGCGCACCTTTTTTGTTTTTCTGTTTCCACCCCTTGTCTGTATGTCACATCTCCCTCATCCGGCCCATTCCCTACATCTTTCCTCTTTCTCTCTCACTCATCCTCCTCTCCAGTCTCTCCTTCCCATCTCTCCAGCATCTCTACACCTACTCTTCTTCCCTCTCCTCCCCTCCCTTCTCATACCATCTGTTCTCCATTTTCCGTGTCCTTGTCACCTTACCCATCTTAGCTGAGCAAATGTCAAGGTGCAGCCATAGATAGAGGTGATCACTCACAGGCCACTGTGAGGAGAAGGTGCTGTTACTTCATGAAACATAACGCAGTCCAGCATTTATATACACCCATAACTCTGTTTCTCTAAGTGTCCTCAGACTAGAACATAATCATGTTTAAAACTTGCTTTCTGTTGTATTATTAAGTAGTTGTAGTTACCTGGGGGTCAGTTATTAGTTGATTCGTCAATTACACAATTATGGGGTCAGTTGTGGATTTTATCTAAGATTTCCTCTTTTATTGTGAAATGAACATATAATATCTAATAAATTCGTTTCTTTCTTTAAAGTTAGAAATGTTTTAAATTAAAAAAAAAAAACCTTGGAAAGAAATATCAGTTTTTGGATGAGATATTTGCAACTCATAATGCAATCAGGTGAGAAACAAGTTTTGCCTATTCTTAAAATGCTGCTGAAAGCACGATATGACACACACACGCACAATTCAGGCATTGCCATCTTTTGCTGTGTGACGTTCAATGACAGAGTGACCACAGAAGTAACCATGTGAAAAAGCAGATACACACAGTTCTCATGAATGCATGCAAATTCGGGTGAGAGAGCACCACTTCCTCAGCATTTTTGTAAGGTGTGGGAACTTTATCAGTCAACCACGACATGGCAAACTAAAAGTGATTTTAGGGGAGAGAGGAAGTGAAACTGAACCTCACATCGCCAAAGTCAGAAGCGTAAAATGTAGTGAAGATACTTTGGTGTGAAAACACAGGAGTCCCCTCCGCTTGCCTCGTTACAACTACAGATAACTCTGTGCTCCAGATCCTGTTCATCCGGTGTAAACAGAGGAACACTCACCGAGCAGATACTCTTTTAGTCTCCGCACGACGCTTCTTTCTGCGGACTTGAAGGGAGGAACGGCCCGTCCTCTTCTCTGCTGATGACAACAACGTTATTCCAGCGGTGTTACATGTGTTATAATCGTGTAGTCACGGCTCCTTTGTTGCACTAACCAGCAGCTCGACACATCCAGGCAACCACGGACCCGACGCTGAGTATCCATTTACTCCGCACAACGAGCTCTGATTGGTTGATTCCACCACAACACAACGTTTTGTTCTGACGCGATTGGTTGAGGCTCTTACGGTGCGTTCACTTCTACTCGTAATTTCTCAGAAGCCCCTTCCAGAAGTGTACAGTAGTAGTACCATTATTACTACTACTGCTACAGCTGTTGTTCATACTAGTACTGGTAAATAATATTAACAAAAAACCTGAAAAGATTTCGGGTAGATGTTTTGCTTCTACCAAAACCATACAAACTTCAATTTTAGCTGCCATTTCAAATTTTAGAAACTGCATTAACTGTACTTTTTTCAGTTATTTCTAATGTTTCAATAGCAAAGGTTCAAGTTAGCCTACAAGAAAACGTTGCATTTTGCTGCTTAGTTTGGCCCATGGTTAAACGAGTGCTGTTATCTTTGCTCAAACAGCCTCATGAAAGACTCTTTTTTTTATCACAGTGAGGCACTTTTCAGGACAGACAGGAGCATACAAAAGATAATTGTGTCTACATTACATCTTCATTTTGTATCATTCATTCAATAATTTTTGTAACCATTATTTCCATTCGTTTTAGCACCGTGTCATTGATTCTGTGGTTCACGACAGCACCTGAATGCGCCATTATCCCCACGCTTTATTTGTCTGGTCTTGTGTAGCTACATGTCAAATTGACGTTTCCAGCACATTCAGCATCACTGAACAAATTCAGCGTCTGATTAATGGAAGCCACTTGATGTATATAACCGCAAAATCAATACACTGATCTGCAGAAAAGTCTGAAATTCAGGCTATTTCGCTTAAGTAAAACAGAACAGGGCTGATTGATTTGCATCGAGTTGTAACAGGGCTTGTGTGTGAATTGTTTGTGCAGCTCCCACAGCAGTGCCACGAAATCAATACCAACTAATGTCTTGTGGCCATTTTTAATGTAAGTCACTGCAGTGAAACCACAACATGTATAATGATTGATTATTACAATTTCAATCTACCTACAAACATTGATTAATTCTGATGCAAGCATTATACGTCCATTAAAGACAGACAATCAGGGATCGATACCTGTATTGGTCTCTAATATGTCAGCATGAAAATGATGATGAAGACATGAGACAAGATGTGATATCAATGTGTGTGCGTGTGTGTGTGCGTGTGCGTGTGTGTTGAAGAAATCACTCGTCATTAAGGACTTGATTAAGTGATTGCAATGTTAATTATGGCATTTCATTGCATTATATGGAGATTAATGAGAAAACTGAAATCAGTGTATTCCGTAAATTAAACATGTGCACCGGTCAATTCTATAGGGAACTATTTGGCTCCTCCTGCTGGTAAGACTGGGTAAATACAAACACTGCATGGACCCCATCAAATCGATTTTACTCAGTTATATACATGTAATAGTTGTTTATTATTTCAATTTCAAATGAGAAACTGTCAGATGGGTATATGTATAAAGAGGATTATTCTCACTATGTATCAGTTAAATGTAGTGGTTTTCCATCCTAAATTATCCATACATCCATGAAGAGTAACCTCTGCTAAACTCCAGAGGCTACAAACTGTATATACTTCTATAACAGTACAAGTTAATAAGTTAAAAAAAAAGGCTGATATGGCTATAATTACAAATGTATTTTTATTTACTTTTGTGTTTAAAAACAAACAAACAAAAACACATCAACAACTGCGCTGGCAAAAAAAGACCATCATTCAGGTTTCATTCAACCCAACTTGAGACTGCATCTGTCCCAGTTTATGGGCTCAAGAGATTGAATTGCATACAGACACTGACATGAGAGGTAACAAAAAACATGGATGAAATGTTTGCACTGTTTGTCCAGTTGTCTGTTTGTGTCACATTTTAGTAATTTGACCTTAAGTATTACAGCAGTGGAGCCACAGACATAAAAGCAATTAGTGTTTTGCAGGAAAACATGGACATTAAAATGAGTCAGCAAATGTTTTTATACCAAGCACAGAGCGCAGCTAAGAGCTAGCAACATGACAATGGAGACAGGAAATCAATGACTATTATGAGTTACAGCACCCCGGTCTGCCTTAAATGATACTGCAACAAGGTGAGAGAAATGAGAGTGCTCAAGAACATCGTGGCTAAATGCACTGGATTTCCTGTTAGTGAAGTAAAGCTGATTTTTTTTTTTTTTTTTTTTAAACATGGAATCTGTGCGAATTCATCATTTCCACTTTTCACTGGGGCACCAACTGAGTTGTGAGCTGTGGTGAGAGGACTATAAACAAAACATTTTGATAAGGTGCTTGGATACAATTTGAAAAAAAAAAAGTGAAATTTTTTTGCCACGTGAACTTTTTAAAGTGAAGCTTAAAAGGGGATATTTACTGTTTCACAGACAATGATCCTCTTCAGTCAAACATTTTCTTAACATTAATAATAATTGATTTCTTAAATTCAGTCTATAATAATCCCAAATTGCTGTTTGTAGACTCCAGTTCTTGAACTCTGACATTAGAACACTTCTATGTAGATATTAAAGAATAAATGTTACTAGCAATGTTACTAGCAAAAAATCTGACAGACAGTAAAGTAACAATGTAAACATCATGAATGATGGAAACACCTTAACTTTTTTTTTTTTTTTTAAATAAATGCTTTAAAATGACTAACCAACACTCCAGCACAAATATCACCATGAAAATATTTGAACTGAAGCTGTTGTTGGCTTTCATGTACGCATGAGAGCTTACAGCAACATACAAATGCAAAAAATCTAACAAACAAACAAACAAACAGAAAAATAACTCTGGCATTCTCAATACTCGTGTCAACAGTCCATGTCAAATGTTAAAATTGCACAAAAATGAAAACAATCATTTGCAAATGCAAACTAGAGTATGATCATACACGGACCTAAGAAAACAAAAGATATGCATATACAACATCTATATTATATAAACACATTTGGACGTCCTTCACAACTACTGAGAACTCTAAACTGTACAATATATCTGCTATAAGAACAGTTGCGCAAAATACCATTTTGATATACAGTAATACTTTTTTTTCTTTTACAATGTACAAGTTTATACTGTCCACACAATAAAATGCAAAGCACAAGCCCTGAAAGGCCACGAAAGTGCATGTTATCAGGTCAGATGGAAGCCACTGGAAGGAGGGAATGGCATGAGAGTGGTAATGAAAGCTCCCAGTGTCGTACAGGAGCTTTTCTACACCCACAACGTCTTGCAAGATTAATAGTTAGAGGAGGGAAATCTGGAGTAGATATTTATTATACATGCAGGCACACAAGACTGCAGATGCGCGCACGCACGCACGCACGCACGCACACACACACACACACACACACTATTCAATACAGACCATTATGGTAAGAGTGTCAGACTCACACACATTCTCACAAAAAGGTCATGGGGTGATGATGAAACTCCATCAACAGTCTCCCACTCATTCCCTCACACCGTCACATTATGTTCAAGCAGCGGAACTCCAACGGTAGATACGTTGTCTTGGTACCTTTTGGACAGTCGCACACTTCACATCTCAGAAAGGACACAACGGTCTCATGTTTTCACACGAGATTTTGAAGCCCTGAGCGACGACTGGCTGTAGGAGGAAGCTGGCCTTGTGTACGATCCCTTTTCAGTTCTAACAAACTGTCAACGCCGCAGGCCAGCTTCTGCCTCAGTGCGTCACCACCAGGCACAGAGCTCTAGAGGAAACAGAGACTGAATGAAAGTCAGCTTTTCAACCTACTCTTTATAAACACTAGTTAGTGTCTGACGCATGTGTTTTCAGTGACAGGCTCATCATTGTGTTTTTGGCCACTG
>OMNW01015658.1:9607-20753 GCA_900303245.1 Selene dorsalis
GTTGGGGGGGGGGGCTGATAGCCCTACCAGCTGGTAGCCATACCAGCTGTTCACCACGTGTTACACTGGCTGCATTATTAGTATGATGATGAAGTCGGATAAAAAAAGCGACATGGGCTTTTTGTCCCGTTACAAAAGGGGTTTCGGTTGGTCACAAAACGATGGAGAGACGCCACAGCACATGAAAAGAAAGCAAGTGAAGAACAAGAGTAAATCAATAGGAGTGCTTGTGTATGTGCTGTGTGTGTGTGTGTGTGTGTATGTGTGTGTGTGTGGCATTTATCCATGCATGAAGTATGTACAAATGTGTGTGTGTTTGTATGTCTCAAGCTGAAACGCCTGGCTGGCACACTGTCTTCAATTACAGCAATGTCTGGGCTTATCAATCACAATACAGCTCGTTCGCTGTGCGGCGGACACTCAGTCACATGCTGCACACAGCTGCTGTTTACTTTCACTACTGTTACCACTGTGCTGGCTCTCCAGAAGACACTGCTGGCACTGGAGGTTTTTGAACACAGCATTTTATCTGGAGATCCAATGGCATGACTTGAAAAAGCACATGATACCTCCTGTGGCACAGAGAAAAAAATAAATCAGACACGTGGCACTCGTATCAACCTTTGACTGCACCATTTCCTGCACTGAGCACCAAGGGCAGGGAAGAAGAAGAAGAAGAAGAAGAAGAAGAAGAAGAAGAAGAAGAAGAAGAAGAAGAAGAAGGAGCACTGTGCCCTGATGTCCACAAAGGTGAAAAGTTGCATTGCAATCCATCAGTGACTGTATGTTCAGGCACTGAAACCTCATTTTCTTGAAAGCTTTCTCATGGTTACAACATCAGTCAATAGCTGGATGCTGCCAGCGACGGTTTGTAACCACTCTGCAGGAGCCTTCCTGTATTAATTGATAGCTTTCTGTCAGTGGGGTTACAGCTGCGGAGCCAAAGGTTTTTCCACACGTGATGCATGACTGTGTGATGTAAGTAGGTGGACCGACTCTGAATCATCCAGAGTCTGAGCGATCAATGCAGATTTATTGCGAGCTTCGAAGAGAAAGCTATGGATAATAGGAACAAGAGCATCCCCTATCCCAGATACTATCCACCATGTTCAACAAACAAATGCACTGTCTGTGTGGGTGTGTTTACATTGATTTTTATGCAATTTTTCACTCTCTTTAACAACCTTACAGATGACCACAATGATCCAGCCCACTTTAAACACAACAACACAGAAAAGTAGCAAACAAAAGTAATGTTTAATACAGTGAAATTATATGGTGGTTAATAATATCATGATTACTGAAGTTTCTTTTCCACTACCTACAGACTGAAGAGAGGAACAGATACTCTACTATCAGGTGCTCATTAGTGACTTCGAGCCTCAACTCCCCCTGTAGCCAGGCAGATTAATTATCAAAATGGCCGTTACTTTATACCAGTGAAAAGATTAGAGCAATTTCCATAATCCATCAAATGCTGTAACCGTAGGAATGACAGCTTTGTTGCCAAGCCAGGAAAAAGTTTGCATCCACTTACAGAGTCAGACACTTTCTGAGCCGAAATGAGCCTTAATTCCAGTAGTTCTTCTTCTAGTGCTGTTGAAAAAGTCCTGATAAAAATGCTAATCGAAATGAAATGTGACTGTTAAGTGTTGGGGACATTCACTACAATACGCCCTCTGAGCAGCGCTACATCTTGAGGGCAGATTGGATGCTGCTACAGTGAGTCACTGTCAGAAAGACGGCGAATGTCAGTAGAGGGAAAGACATGATGGAGACAAGTAAACACAAAGAAAGGGATGAAGTTCCATCTAGACTAGTTAGGAAACAGCTATTGATGCTCCCAAACTCCTCTAAAATGTACTACACAGACAGGGTATTGTACTGGAATCCTCTGTTTCACTATCTGTCAAATACAAACTAACCATTTTCTGCCATTTTAGTCGTGGTTTCATCTGCCAAGTCCTTAGAAACAGTAATCTTTTACTCAGTGCTCAGTGTTCTGCTATCTTCACCAGCCTCTTGTTTACCCTGGCTCACTGCCATCTTGTCCTGTCCAGGTAGTGTATAACGAACTCGTATAAGCTTGAGGGCTTGAATGTTTCTGCCCACAGTTTTTATGAATACTGGTTCGGTTTGCCAGAAACCAATATTTGTAGTGTGACCTCTCGGTTTGGAGCTGGCAGCAACATCTCTAGGAGCAAAACTGGGTTGATGTTTTTCAGCTGCTGCATTAATTCGATCAGATACAGTTAATCTGCGTTTGTTGCACACTGCAGTGATGGAGGGTGATGCTATTCTGCATCAGCAACACAGGAAGAGATAATTACTGACAATACAGTCAGGTTTGATAAATATTACCCACTTCAGCACTATTGGAAGGACCAGACAATCTCAGTGGGCCTTGTGCGGGAAGTAATGTGGTTTACCAGATAATTGAAGGAGACTTAATGAATCGATGCTGATGATATCCCATTATTTTTAAATGCTGTCATCGGCAGCATGGTTAATGGGCTGCTGTTGTGGTTTTTTTCTCCCTGTCTTGACCACCTGTATGACTGGATTCTCTAACTCTTCAACAAGTCTGGATAAAAGCAGAGTGAAAATCAAAATCATACTGTTCTGTTTTGCTGTTCAGCTTCAGGCTAAACTTCCATCCCTCTATTTCAACATAGAAATTAAACTGATAATAATCTTCTCCTGATTGTGGGAACTGAAGTATTTAGCTACTTTTCCCAGCAACATCAAGAATCATGCCTCACCTGTCCACCAGGGGCGCTGTCAGTGTGTCTGTCAGCTCTGCACTCCTGCTTCCTATCAGCTGAGCAGCCTGACATCCTGCTGCCTGCAGGTTAGTTCTTTATGAATCTGCTTATTCAAAAAGCTAATGGTATAAGAGCGCGTAGTTATACTCTGTACAGTGACAAGTTTACAGTGGTCACACAAAGATATTGTTCAGATCTAAGATGTCCTTCAATCTGCTTCACAACACGACAGACCAAAAAGCACAAGGCAGCAGGAAATTACACTCAGCTAATAAAGAGACATGTAACAGAGCAGATAAATCCACCCAAAGAGGGCAGACATTAAAATGCAGTAAAAACAAGATTAGGTCAGTGAATATAACCTCCAGCCTGTTAAACCCTCAGTATTTTAGAGGAAGAAGACAAGCAGGACAATAAAACAGTCACAGTCACGACCTCTGGGGAAATAAGAGTTGCTGGAGACACGGGAGGAGTTTTGACACCTCGAGCCAACACTTCAGGCTAACAGAGTCATGCTGAAGTGTTGCTGGTTAAATGTTGGGTCTACTGATGTCAAGCCTGATGAGCTAAGTGAGCCATTAGTGATAGATTCATTAGCTTAGGATCGAACTAGGGCACCTTGCCATTGTGGGCTTCTTAATTATTCATAAGGGGGAGCTCAAAGGACTTAAACCTGGATTTAAAGCTTTGTCCTGGGCCTCTTTTGGTGCTAATGAATATTGAAAGGATAGAGACCATGTGTAAACCACAGTCACTATATGTCAGGGTTCGAAGAGTATAAAAAGAGCAGAACATGTGAATATTCATGTAGACAAACTGGAGGTAATAAGCAATAATGTTTTTCTCTCTAAAGCCCACACCCTACTGGGGACTGAGCATCTTGCCCAAGGGAACTTTGGCACAGTTGTTAACAAGGAAAGGGCAGTGGTTCATCTTTTTCCTGTCAGTCCAGGACATGGAAGCAGCAGCCTCGTGGTGACAGCTTCAACTTCCACTGGGCCTCATTACAGAAAACTGTCTCCACAGAATTTATCTTCTAATCATCTTCAGCAAGTTATTAACAAATCAGATAAATCACCCGCCAAGGAATGACATGTTTAATCAGGAGTGGCTGTTAAAGTGGACACCACACACTTAAAAGAAAAACTTGATTCCCGTTGGTCGATTAAACTTTAAGGGATCGTGACAGTGTGGCTGTGACCAGCAGGGTCTTATCTCACTTTCAGATCCTGGTAGACAGACAGCACGATGAATACTGCATCGGTTTCGGCTGCTGTGGCAATCTAAACCGATGCAATACGTCAGTGACAGATTCTGTGTCATGTCAAACAGCAAATTGAAGATGTTTTAGCTGGAACCATTCATACGCCTGTTTATCTAATATCTCTATCATCATTACTTGACAGAGAGAAAATCCACAGGTGAATTGTGATGCACTTTAGATGAACAGCCACACTTTGCACTTGCTGTGTGTGTGTGTTAAGCATCTGAATGCACACCGCGTCTCTCTGCACCATCTGTGCCAGGAAAGAAATGAAACTAAATTAATTCAAGTCATATTTCAATATAGAGGGCGGGCTGTGTGCCAGGAACAACATCTTGTTTACTCTACTCCTCATGGAGTTCATCATCAATACAAATCAATACAAGCCAAGTCCATTCTGCCAGTGTCAAAGCAGACATGTTTATGTCTATGATATAGTTTCCAGCAAAAACAGGCAGGTTTCGGGGCGTCGGGTGGCTCAGTGGCTATAGTCCTCGCTGCAGCCGGCCCCGGATCGAATCCCGCATTGGGCGGCCCTTTGCTGCATGTCATTCCCCCTCTCTCTGGCTCCCCATTTCTTGTCTCTCTCAACTGCACTATCAAATAAAGGCGAAAAAGCCCAAAAAATATACTTAAAAAAAAAAAAAAGAAATAAGGTCCAGGTTGCGAAAAACGGAACTTCTCCTTTAACATTTGTCTTTGTTGTGGTGTGTTTCCAGAGCTGGTCTGCTATTTCTCCCAACCACAAATAATATGCAGCTACAGTCCAGATTTCACATATGTGGAATCAACAAACACATATATTTGTATTTACTGTCAGAAGATACAGAGATAGATAGTTCAAGAATCACGTGGCTCAGGTTCCTGTTTCTTTCCAAAATCCCAAAAAAAACAATGGATAATGCTTTTTATACCAAAAAGCTTCATACAGAAAGACACAATGATCCCCATCACTTACTTCAGAATCACGCTTTCCTTTTTTTGGTCAGATGCAATAACTTTTTCCCTATAATGATTTAATATTAAATTGGCTCGTGTGTGTAAATGAATGTTCTCGTTCAGAGATTAAAACGGAAATAAAAAAAAATCCATACTATCCAAAATCAATTTCGATCAGAATATTTCAGCAACATGTGCTGGTGAAGATAGAGTGGATTTTCTTAATGCCAAAGTTTTTGCTTTTGATTTCTTGCCCTATAGACTGTTATTTCCGTAAAGGTGAACTTTACTCCGTGTCTGTGTGTAAGAGTGATGGGAAAAAAAAGGAAAACCAGGGCATTTGCTGCATGTGTTAAAGTATGAGATCTTCCCTTTTCCCCTCATCAGCTCCCCAAGGCAACAGTGCAACAAAAGAAAAGGCCTCAGTCAACACTAAGATAAGGCCCATTAACAAATAACTTACAGTAATGCCGCATGGAGAGGTTACGTGCTAGTTTGCCCAGCACTGTGCCACTGAACCTTCACTGTGTCTATGTTTGCTGCCCCGCTCGCTGATGTCTTGCACGTAAAGACACAAATGCATAGTGTGTGTTTTTATCTTTTATAAAGTGTCAATTGACACATTAAAAAAAAAAATCATGGTCAGAGAATCCTGTACACACAAGTTCTCCACAAGCCAAATGTTCATTCATAAAATATGATTTATTTTTACAACTGGCTGAAAATCCTGAACACAGCAGAGCTGTTGGTTTTAATGATGTCTGCTAAATGAGATGCTGTATGTGTTTGGAAGAAAACATCCTTAACGGAAATTCTAGTAAAATATCAGCTGCTGGCAAAGTGCTCACTGGCCCTGCAGTGTTTGGACAAGAATTCAGTCACTCATGTGATGGCATGCAAAATAAACTATAAGTCAAATAAACAAGGCTCCATTCTGGTAAAAATATTGTTTGTATTGCTAAGTTGGGATGGAGTCAACAACTTCCTTTTCATTTCAAAATGTCAACAAAGACCGTAAGTGAAGTTCCCCATTGTAACAGATGTAGCTGATTTATTCAGAAATCAACAGATTCACAGTATAAAACATGTTGAGTTTAAGCATTTAAGAATTTCTGCATAAGCAAACATAGTACAGAAAGTAGAGCCAAAGTGAATCCTATTATAGAAACCATCTAACCATCAGGGCAGAAAAGTAAAAGCAACTTGTGCATATAAGAGCTCATTAGCTACACTGCTCTGTTTGTTCTTTAAAAGTTCATTAGTCGAAGCACATGTAAAGATGCTTAGTTTAGAGACAAGCTGACTGCAGACCAGCCTAACATCTGTCTTCCTACCATTGTTCCTGATTGTATTTTGAATTTCAGTGACGTGCAGTAACACTGACTGAGCCCATCAACTGTCTCACTAAGAGTAGCCTATATGTTGACATGTTGATGGTGGACTGAATGAGTGAAGAACTTAAAATACTTTAAACCTTTTCTTCCACTTTTCAATCAGAAAAGCACAAGAAGAAGAAGAAAAATAATTTTCTACATATATTTTCATGGAGGAAACATTTTGCCAAGTGACCTAGAATTGGCTCATCTCTGAGACATTTCATTTGAATTAGTCCACCAGTGTATTTTGTAATGCTCCGTTCTCCCACTGTGGCATTGTTTAAAAAAAAAAAATTCTGAGCAGTGGAACATCAAAAACACACCTGTAGCTGGATCTGAGTTAAATACTCTTGATGGTCACATGAAAGGTCTGGTGAGAGACTTAATGGCGACATTCAGGATTGTTTAGACTGCCCAACTGTTTGATGAGGGACATGGCTTAGCCAAAAAATCTTCTCTTTGAGCAGGACCATTTCTTGTACCCCAATGCCTCTGTGTCTCTTTCTGCCCATCATTCTGTGGTCACGTGAGCAGTGGGATGCTGAGCCACAGAGCATTGCCCAGAGAACCTGAGCACACAAGTGACAGACAGTCTGTCACCTGTCTGTGTCCTCTGCGAACTTACTATGAGTTTCCTTTATGGCACAAGAGGCCAGGAGGGGCAGGAAGTGTTGTCCTGTGGAGGTGCCGGGGTCTGGCTAAATGCAGGACTCGTCCAGAATAGATGTGGCACGGTAAATTCACACACAATGCACGCAAATATGGTGTACAGGATGACAACGCACTGCAGTATTTGTTTATTAGTTGTTTATGTGACAACAATGGCTGGCATACAAAGAGGTTTTAATGACCTTTGGGCGTCGGTCTTACTGTCTTTGCTGTGTATAAATATTAGCCTGATAAATATAGCGAGCAGCTGCATCGTTGTCACTTTCACATACCCTGTCACTAACCCCGATGACAATAGAGAGAGTAGAGGAGAAGGGAAGTATTCCTTTTGTTTGGAGTCTACTATGTTGCTATTTTAGTAAATGTGATAATGCTACAGACGTGCGCACAAGCCACAGCTCAGTGTGTGAGAAAGAAGTGGTCCAGGGGTCACTATTACGGTAATACTTAAAACTACACTGTTACACCAAAGAGCTCACAACATTTAAAAGATACAATAATTGTAAGATTTTGTTACTGCTGTTGACTTTTATCATGGTTTATGTAAGTTGCTTTGTGCAAAACAGTCATATGTAATTTGTATACACTCATATATTTCAACAGAACACAATGTTTGGTTTACATTGATGAATAAGAAAAAATCTAAGTAAACCCTGCAATGTACTCATATGTCTACTGACGAGTTGTCCTAAAAACAAATAGGCAATGAAACAAAGTTTAAAGTGTCTTAAATGTGTGATTTTTTCAAAATTTTATAGATTATAATTTAATCCTGGATTTAAATTTTTGAAACATCTGAAGAGAAATGAAAACTGACCGTCATGTCAAAAGAAAACTTGGATTCTTTACATTTTACAATCTTTAGCAATAATGTTTACCGAAAATCAATAACACATGCGTGCACACACACACACACACGCACACACACACACACACACAAACACCTACACAGACAAACACATATTTACATTTATTCAGTGTGCGGCATTGCTTGTCAGTTGAGCCGGGTGGCGGATGTGCACGGGCACATGCACACAATCCATTCTAGTGTCACTGATGACTATCTTTGTGTGTGAGCACTAAATACTTCCTGCATCTTGATGTTACAGTAATACTATAGAGTGGGGACAATGACATGACATGATTGCTCCTAAATTTGATTTATTTTCTTAGCATCTGCATAGTATTTATTATCCATTATAGGGTTTTATTCAAAGCAATAACATCGGTTTTGTGTGAGTGACGTTCAATTCCTTTTTACAGGAGCATATTTTCTGCTGTGAGAAAAGACTGAATGTCTCAAGCTTAGTCACAAATACAAGAACGATGAGTCTGTTCAGCCAAGGATATCCAAGATTACAGCTGGAGCAGATTTTCACGAATTATCTGTGTCATTGCCTTACATCAAAAAAAAAAAAGAAAAAGAAAAAAGAAAGAGGTTAAAATTGTAAAAGATGGCAACAGTCTTGACTAAAGCATGAAAACAGTGGAAACAAGTAAAGATGAATTCTGTCCTTTCAGAGCTTTAGACGGTAAGCTAGTGTTTGTGTGGTTCCAGTTATGTAAACTAATGAACTGAGCTTATCTTTGTAGTAGAGATACTTGAGAAGGTGCACACGTACAGACACACGCTCACACATGCACACATACGCCTATTTTGTTCACACAAACGGGAGAGTGAGGGTGTGTCTTCTCCAGTCACGAGAATCTGTCTCTGTCTCTCTCTCCTTCCTGCCTGTCTCGTCCTTATGTCTTCAGCTTCTTCAGTCATAGCATTGTTTATGTAACATGTGTGCAGCATATGGGTGTGTTTGTGTCTGTATTGTAATATCATATTAGATAGCATTATATATGTTACAAATGGTTTATATTTTTACTACAAATTGTGTATTTTGTTTACTGTCTGTGTATTTGTAGATAGAACTGAAGACATGAGAGCACATGTCCGTTGTCCGCTAGCAAAAACTGTTGAAATGTCTTTTAGTGATCTGATACTACTACGGTAAAAATAGGTCGTGTCTGCATGTAGGGATTTGTTTGCATATTTGAGCGTATGTGTGTGAGAGAGGCAAAGAGTGTGACTACTATTATAAGAACAATGTGGAAGTTTTGGCACCAACAGAACAGCCAATTGTTCTCAGTATTTTGTTTATTTATTGGTCACAAAGACAAAGAGAGGAACAGAGAACACTCACTGTTGTTTGTGTATATTTGTGTACGTGTGTACGTGTGTACTGTATCCAAGAGTGTTTCTTGGATTAATAAACCTTTTACAAATGGATAAACTTTTTAGACTTATTCGACTGTGTATATTAAAATCAGTCCATTACATACACTCATTTTATGAACGCTGAGATACAGGAGGCCTATAACAGCACTGAGACTTGTGTCAGGTGTACTATCAGACATACTGCGCCCCCTGAATTGTCAGACACGAGTTGCCAACATGAAGAACACTGTGCTATCATGGCATGACGCATGTATGCTGCAACTGCAAAATGAGTCAAAAGAAGGACAAAATTATCAGGCAGGAAGCACCAATTCAAAATCTCTCTTACAGCACCAACATTGAGTTACGTGTTCCACTGACTGTCAATTTGTGTTACGTTAACAGTTGTCATCGATCTTAGATTCTACAGACTTTGCAAAGATGAATACATTTTCAGAAAAAACAGATGAAATTAAATTAAGTCTGTTCATCAGAAGAGGATGAAGGGAAGGAAAGCGGCCCAGATACTTCAGCTCACCCCTGAGGTAACGTGTAGAGACAGTAGCAGCTAGATTAGGAATGTGATTGTGGTTTTTTTTGGCAAGTCACATAAATTATGAAACAAACAAGCAAATCATAATGTCATTTATGATTATGTTGTCTCATGATTTTACATAACTGCAGCTGATGCCAACAAGCTGCTTCCACCGTGTAACTGGTGTAAACAGGGTCCTGGGACAAGGTCTGTCACATCTGGGGGATCAGACACACAGGTTTCAGTGTTGGAAAGAGAGAATCACCTCACTATAAAGAATAATGTGGAACAGGACAGACAGACATAATATGCCCTCAGTATGTAATGCATCTTTGAGGGCCATATGTCTTAGGGGTCTGTAGTAACCCAGTGTATACTGAAGCATCACTGGAAACAAGAGTTTTTAACAATTGGGGCAGTGAATGAGAGAAAAACGCTCGCTCTGACAAACGTGGTACCAAAGGCTGTCTGTGTGTGCCCACCCTCGTTAATGGCCCTTGTTAACAGCCCTCATTATGTGCACACTCTGTTCTAATGAGCCATAATAGCACCTCCTGATAATCATCCTGATACGTAGCTCGCTTTGGACTCTCTGGTCCTGGATTGTTTGACTGGAGGACGGCGTGGAGATATTGGTAGGCTATCAAGGGGACGGTGGGAGGGGCAAGCTGGCTGTTGGCCAATGGAAGTTATAGGACCCTGAGGAATGACATTTGACTGGCGGCGCGCATTTACACTGCAAAGATGAAAGGGCAGTGACGTAAACTGTGCGTGTTCGTGTGTTTTGGTCTTTCAGTCACAGAGGGTCATTACGTGGACCCTTTTATCTCAGGCATGTTTAAGCCTGAAGCATCAAACAAATAACGACTAATATTGATTAACTAAAACTGATGCAGAAAAAGCACGGTGTAAAGACTGAAATGAATCAAGGCTGAATTGCATTAAGCTGCCTCTGTACATGCAGGCCTTGTCAGGGTTGACAGGGAAACTGGACCCAAAATGCAGACATCAACACAAAGACCGGTGAAACGAAAGGTAATTTACTAAACTCACAAACTTGCAGGTAAACCAGGCAGGAACACAGGATCTGGTCCCAATCCTGATCCCGGTCCTGGTCCCGATCCCGATCCCGGTCACGGTTCGGGTTCCGTACCCGATTCGGGTTCCGGTCCCGATCCCGGTTCCGGTTCGGGTTCCGGTCCCGGTCCCGGTCCCGATTCGGGTCCCGGTTCCGTTTCGGGTCCCGATCCCGGTTCCGGTTCGGGTTCCGGTCCCGGTCCCGGTCCCGATTCGGGTCCCGGTTCGGGTCCCGATGCCGGTGCCGGTTCGGGTTCCGGTTCCGGTCCCGATTCGGGTCCCGGTTCCGGTTCGGGTCCCGGTTCGGGTTCC
>OMNW01015659.1:0-10986 GCA_900303245.1 Selene dorsalis
GAGCCATGGATTATATAAGAAACCAACACTCTCATCTTCCCATCCTCATTTTGATAAGTAAGTGGAATAATTCACTTTTATCTCAGTTAGTCTGTTTCCTCAGTGAGCCGAGGCGTTTAACCACAGTAAAACTTTCCCTCCTCGCTGTTTTATCACTTTGCTTTTTCTCTAAATGGTTGAATGAACCAATTTGCCAACAATGTGTGAAATCAATGTACTGCTACTGCCGCCGCTGCTCCCCGGTGTATCACCGTCTATCACCGTGTCACGGGCAGGGATCACATGTTGAGCACTATTTCTCCTATATTTAGACAGAGCCTGTTGCAGTCAGATTTCAATTCTTTGTAACGCATTTACATCTCTCTGTACCCCTCTCTCTTCTTCACACTTATCCAAAGGTGTGTGTTCACATCCACTTAGAAAAAAAAGCATCAGTCAAGGTGTCATAGCTGCTCTCTTGAGGAACACTTGTGAGAATGTGATTTACATTCACTTTACACTGCAGCATGAGAACAAGACTTGGCAAGAAATGGGCTCTGCAACTGGTCTCATCTCACTCAGTGGGTTTGCGGAGTATTGTCTATGTGATTCTAAAAAATTTGTAATGCAATGTAGATGTTTAGTTTACTCGTTTGTGGTATAACCAGTGGCCTGTAACTGAGGGAAGGATAAAAACAAGTGTGAAAACAGTTCTTGGCACATTAAAATGGCTGAATTACTGTATTCACAGGCTCTGATGTGTTTCTGTTCACTTTTAAAACAACCATTGATCCAAATTAATCTATTAAAAGATGTATTCATGTATTTATTGTTTTGGCAACGATTCAAAATTTTATTGTTAACCAGTGGAAAACATGTTTATCTGTGCTCCTTGTTTCCCAGATCCGACCAGGCTTAATGTCATATGAATGGAGTGAGTGTTCAGGGCCAGCAGAGGCATGTCATGTGGGCATAGAAACTGTGATGAGCTCACTTGGATCCATCAGAGCTGGCTTATTAGCATCGCTGTGACTCCGTCTGCCTTTAAATATTTACCGTGGAGCACATTAGTTCACCTTTTACATGTTAAGGCCAGATTTGGGTCACCTGCTTATCCTGAAGTTTTCATTTGCCACTGCTTGTTGTTCCATCACTTGTGTGTCATATGGTTTATGAGTTGGCGCCACATGCTTTGCACTCGCAGTCTAGATTTGTGTGTGCTCAGCCAGTCACGATGAGCCTATAAGATGGCGGGGGAGAGCTCACTCCAATTTAATTTTCTTCTACAAAAGTCAGACACAGGAGTGGTGAGTGTCTTGGCCCGTCCCCTTTTTGGCTCTGGTTGCCACAGCGGACTTGACCAGTGTAAGTGGCTTTTACTGCAGTCGGTCCCAGTGGAAGGAGAAATCTCTGTATGAGCTTTGCCAAATAGTCCAAACTCTCCTTCCTGCCTCGGTACCTGAGTCATATCCAGAGCAGCACTTTTTGTTGAGAAGCTAGTGAGGAGCAGTTCACCCATAGCAGCAGGCCAGCAGTGTTTATATACCACTAATGTGCACAACAAACAAATATCATGCTTTACAGTGAACTAAATGGTCTGCATGCATTTTATTTTTAAAGCGTGAGAAAATATTCATTAAACCTATCTGTAAAGACACAAAATGCTGAATCCACAGTGTCTTTCAGTAGTAATTTAGCCTCTTGACTACTAGCAGCAAGAACAGTTTTATAGTTATATCAAAACAGTTGATTAAAATCAGCAAAGATACAAAAAAACAGAGACAGTAGTCTGGGGTAATAATTGAAAAAGTTTCACCCCGACATGTTTTTTAAAGGAACATTTATCTAAATCCACAATCTTTTCCCTGAGCTTTGCAGACTGGCCAGCCACCTGACCGTCCCTGTGACTGACCAGGACATAAGAAGCCCTTCTGTTGAAATATAAATCACCAATAACCATTTCCCGCAACACATATTTGGCTAATAAAATTAGTGTAATTATAACTTGTAGGAGACATGTGACAATTGTGGACATGATTGTAAGCAGGAGGGAATGGATTTTTCCTCAGTAAGCATTTTAAGTCTGAGCAGTTTTTGTAGAATATCTATTTGTAACCTGTAAAATGTGTTTTAAAACACTTGCTTTGTACATTTCACATTATAGCAGTGATTACAACAGTATTTAGGTTAGGTTTTGTTTCCCATTTCCGTATCCATAGTGTCTGCTGTATTTCTCTTCTGTGAAATGCTGTGATGGCCATAGTCTTTTTTTTTTCTTTGCATCATAACTACATCTACAAGTTTCATTCAGTAGCCTATTCGTATTCTTAAGTAAAAGTTTTCGGCACCTGATTCATATAACAAGATTACAGTGTAAATTTCTGGCTGTATTAGAAAGTGCTGCCTTCATATTTTAGAAAGTAGCCAAAGTTGTTATGTAGAGGAATTAAATGATAGCTAGATAAATAATTACATACTAATATTTACAACATTCACATAAAGTAGAAGCAGCTGAAAGATATAAATGCAAGTAAACTTGGTAAAACTATTCTTGTATCTGTAGGCAGGATTTCCATGATGTTTGTGGTACATTAATTTTATTACTCAATGCCAATAACATATCTGTATCTCTTGCACTGCAAGATGCTGACAAACTAACCGTATATATTAACAAGACTGGATAAAAACAGTATTTTGCTGTACTGTGTATGGGTGTGTGCAGGGTGAGCTTTGTGAAGCCCCTCCCCAGTAAAGTCAGTGGCAATGGACATGAACCAGGGTAAAATTTCTTTCTCCCATTTGATCATGTGGCTGGTCCTCTCTCCATGCAGAGGCGTGGAGGATCTGAGTGTACACAACAAAACCAAAAGTTATGCAAATTTACCACGCCACAATTAAATCTCCCTTTCAGTACCATGGATAGTGCTGCTTGGCCAGGCGTGCCGAAACACTGATTATTCAAACCGGCCATTGCCACATTAGTGAGCTACTCGGAAAATCCATAGCTTTTCTGGCCTGCTAATTGTGCCTGTCGTTGGCTCACTGGGAGCGTGAGTGCTACCAGAGTGGGCTCACAAATGCTATCAGCGATCACTGTTGCAATTAAGCATGAAAATAACAACAATCGGAAATGAGACGATATGCTTCCTGATAAGCGGTAAATGGCTTTTGTCCAATGAAACGATAACGGCCTTTTAATATGGAACAGTTACAGGGGGTGTTGAGTTTGTATTAACTTGTACTGCAGTAATTTTAACATGGCAAGCAACAGGGCCATTCCAGCCAAACACATTAGGCACGTTTCGGAGGAGGTTTTTGATTCTCCCTGTCATACTGTAGACAGCACTATTGTACTCTTTCGTATGTTATGAAGATTACTTAAATTCAGTGCAGCCAGTGTAAGACACCAGCTGAATTTCTTGCCAGAATATATCTTGTGCATCTGAATGTTGTTCAGTAGAAACACTAGAGGGGTTTACATGACTGTTTCAGACGCTTGACTCTTCCCTTCTCCCCTCCTCTAATAGCTGCACCAAATGCCAAGTTGCATCTTCTCAAATGGCACGGAGGGGGTGTGTTACTAAAAATCCAACATTGCCTTTAGTTTTTAAAAGAGAGTGCCTCAATTCCCACTGACTCACGCCGTAATTTCCACAAATTACAGGGAAGCTTCTGTTAATTTCCCAAGAAACGAGCATTTAAGAGAGCACTTTTGTTGTCGTGAAAGAATTTAAAACACGCACTCCCACCCTGTTCCTCTGTTTCTGTTCTTTTCTATTTACCTTTTCAGATCACCCTGTTTCCAGCCTCCCGGAGCAAAAACTAGATGAATCACATTTCAGTCCCAGGTTTTATTTGACTTACAGTTTTACTGGCTGACATAAAGTGTTTTGACTTAAATGTGAAAATGTGTGCTTCAGGAGTAAATCTCACACCGATTCAGGTAATAGACTCTGATGTTGTTTTGATCACTGATCAAACAGCAGTGAGTCTCTCACATCAGTAACTCTGTGTATCTGTGTCTTTGTGTGTGTCTGTACAGATTTAATGATCCCTCTTAAAGTTAACATCTGCGTTTACTTAGCACCTCTCCGTTCCCATGTGTTTCTATCAGTGTTAAAAAAAGACAGGTCTGAGCTGCGATTTATCAACAGAGTCTGAATCAGCTTCAATCAGCAGTGTTTGAATCTCATTACTCAAGGCAGCACACACTATAAATCACACACACAAGTCAAGTCAGATTTTATTTCTATAGCACATTTCATACTGGGGGCAACACAATGTGCTCTACATAAAGCTATAATACAACCACAACACAATCATAGAAGTGCAAATGCTTAAGATAAATCTGCCTGCAGCACACACACACACACACACACACACACACACACACACACGCCAGTACCTGTAGATCGGAGCCAGTTGAGTTTAATTCAGTGTGAGGCTTTTAGAGTTTGATATATTTTCTAGATAAACACAAACTCACACTCACACTCACCTCCAGCATTTACAGTTCTGTTTAATGTCACTGGAGTTAGATTAAACCTGTCAGTTGAATTTAGGTCTGACATTTACTCTGAGAGTAACTGGCATATACGCTAACTTGATCTTATTTTTGAAGATCAAAGAAATAATAGATTGACCCCACTTTGACCTGAGAGCAGACGGGTTAATGTGTAAATTGATTAGTCCGAATCTCAAAGGGAATTAGCTGCGTCTTCACTGGAATATCTCTGTAGTCAGATGTCTCACTGTTGGCTTGTGTGAACACAATTGTTTGTTTTCAGCCTTTTCTCAGAGGTGCAAACTTCATCACTTTTCTATCTGTATATATATATATTTGTTTTACTTTTCCCTGCAAAATGTCTCATTTCCTAGGATCTGTCTGCTTCCAGAAATTCTCTGGCAGACCTTCAGGACAGATCTCGTGTTTCGGGACTATGTCTTTCTTTTGTGTTTATTGCTTTCCACCTCCCTGAACCACCAACAGTCTGTGAGACAGAGAAACAACAGATTGTTTGCTCCTGCTTCTTTGTAGTAATGCTGCTGGATGTGACTCTAATGTCTGCTGCTCAGGTGTACTTACAGTGCAACGATTTATCCACAGCAGAGTAAGAGAGAGAGAGAGAGAGAGAGGCAGCAGATCAAAGCTCTGCCTCAGAGGCATCACTATGCTGGCTGGATAACAGACAGATGAGCAGCCAGCTGTGCAACTCTTGAGTTGAAGGGCGACTGTGGGTTGAGGCAAAAACCAGTCAGATGTTGTTAAAGGATTTATTTCTCTAATTCTTTTAATCAAAAAATAGGTGCGAGAGACACAGTAGGGAATACAATAAAAAAAGATATAAAGCTGACAGCTGGCAAGAATTTCAAAACACCAGTGAGACATTAGATTTCAAGTCAATAAGAAACAAAAAAGGAATAATGGTTTCATTAAGGGCTACACCTACTGTAATGTTTTAATTAATTTGGATTTTTCACTCTGTCAAATGAAAAAAGCATTAAAAAAGCATGAAACCTGTGACATCTGTGTAGTTGCAACAGTTTAATTTCTTTTAATGTTTTGATTTTATATTAATCATAAATGGATTATCACAATAGTTTTGAACAGTTTAAAGGTTGAGGTTGGCCTGTGTCACACTTTTTACAGACACAGTAAATACACGGTGTCACTGTGATGTAGACAGTGAATGCACAGATGGTCTGTTGGTTTAATTTTTTTTTTGTTCGTAGCTCTGCGTCATGTCTGTTTTTTTGGAAAATTAGAACAACAACACCAGACAGAAAACAGACTTGCCCAGTCTGCTCATAAACCACCACAGTTAATAACAAAAGCCTATGGGTGTTAACGCTAAAATGACGAAGCTGTTGAGCTTTTCAAATTAATTTTTGGCACCTGGGGAAACACAATAATACAGATAATAAGCTCCAGAACTTGGTAGATCATAGTTATCTGATCAAATAGGTAGGACTCCAAAAAGTGACCGTAAGTGACCAAAAAGGGACCCAGCGTGACTCCCAGTCAGATACTATCAGTAAGATTGCAATGAATTGCAGAAATCATCTTTTGGGAGACAATCATCCAAAATATATTAAGGCACAGATCATGCCAATCTGTCAGTTCTTCAAAGCTGGCTTTCATTAGATCAAGTGGAAGTTCTGTAGAGTGAACTGTGCTCATTGAGAACTGAGCACATCAGGTCTTTTTTTTCTGTGATTTATTCAACGACAAATGCAATGTGTGTCTCTGGGGATGAAGTCAGTGAGATAATACTGAAGAATTACGTGCCTGTTTTTAATGAACGGATAGTCGTCATGTGAGCAATGTCTTCCACAGGTGGCAATTATTATTTAACACTGGCAGTATTTTCCAAAGGCCGGTTGCAGAAAAACAACTTAGGGTTTCTACATGTGGGTTTAAGTTCTCCATAGCTGAGGGAGTTACAAATGTTTTACAGTTAAGATTTTACAGCCATAAAAGTTGTCATGAAGACAGGTGGTCTGGGGCTCTCATGATACCCGCTATCACATATGGAAGTACATTAAAGAGGTGCACCACTGTCCCATCCTCCTGTTCAGTCAAACTTTAGTCTTCATTACATTTGAATCTCAGCCTGTGGACAAGAAATAACTCAACTAAACCTTTCCTCAACAGGAAGATGATAATATTTCCTTATCACTGCTCTCTGTTGAACCAGCAGCACAAGGCTTGACAATGACACTTTACTGTTTCTACTGGAGAACAGCTCACTGCAAATACAGGTGGATGTGATGGATGATCAGGTGACCTGCTGATTCCTGTGTATAACAATTGTACTCATTTAAAATATTAATTTAATCAAATAATTTTATTATTTCTAGAAACTGTGATTGACAGTTTTTATTTTTTGTGTTTTCATGCCACACAACCATTTATACATATAAAACAAAATTAAAAGATGACAAAACTTTGCTTCAGCTTTACATTGCTTGAAGTCCATAGCCTTACAAGATCTAAAACATTTCAACAGTGGTTTATACTGTAAGCTAGTGTGCATAAAGCACATTGTTAAGATTTTCTGGATTATAACTTCTTCTGTGAAGACAGTAAAATAACTATCTAAAAAAAGAAGAAGAAGAAAAAAAGCAGAATGCTCCTTTAAAGCACAACCAAGGAGAGGGTAGTGATTACTGACACCTGTGAAGGAGTGAGTGCATCACAGCTGTGGAGAGGGTGTTAATTGCTGACATGTGTGAGATGGTGGTAGAGGTGGTGTGTGTGTGTCAGAGAGAGATAGAGAGAGGGTGGACAGACACACTGCAGGGAAGAATGGCTTGACTTAGAAGCTTTAATCCATTTTGATTTGCGATCAGTTGTTATGTTCAGTCACAGCAGCTTATGTTGAGGAAAGTGAAGAATCCCTGAGCTGCGTCAGACTCCGGGACGACTGTTGTCACCAAAAACCAAAAGCAGGTTTGGTTGTTTTATTTTATTTTTGTGTCACCTTTCGGCTCCTGTGATATTTGTTTACCTGGAGAGTCGTATTATTGGATCATGGCACTGAATTTGGTGACACTCTCTTGGCTTCTAATGCAGGAAAGTGCTTTTGTTCAAATCTCTCAACTGCCAGCCAAGAAATAGTCTTCCTATTTTATCTCAATACTCCTCTGCTAAGAAAAGTTAACCCTCTCTGCTCTCACCGCTTCAAGAGCACTGATCGAGCAGTCTCATATTTTCCCCTCTGTCAGGCATTAACTTTTCTCCCAGCCTGGACTCTCCCCTCTCTTCATTACACACCCCAATCTCATCAATTTGAGACTGAGCATGCATTGCCTCACACATCAACCCTCCAGATGGTAACTCCTTTTTGGGACATTTGGTCTACTGACATTTGTTCAGGAGACTCTGATATAACTGATGACCACATCAGAAAAGTTCTCAAAGTCCACTGGGAACTTTATTTGCTATTAAACTATCGAATTTCTGATTTACAGCATAAAAGATAAAATACAGAAAGTAGAAAGTGAAGGTCATGCTCTTTTTAATGTTTCTGTCCTGTTCATTTTCCAACATCTGTGCAACTTTTGGCCTCCTGTTTTCTCTTTATGTAACACTGAGATGAGGGAAGTCTGGTTTTAGACATGAATGCTTCACATTTCACGGACCTTAAACTTCCATGTGGTGAGAAAAAACTTTGGAGGGACTGTTGAATTCAGAGCTAAGAAGAAGATGTTGCTCTATCTAAAGGGCAAGTATTTAGGATTGAGTAGATCTGGAATATGAATTTTATGATGCATACTTTTGCTTGTGCTTTTGTATTTACATGCAAAGACAATAAAGAATCTATTCACAATATTTTCATAGGAAAATTACCCAAACAATGTCCGAAAGTGTTTTATCTATATACCGGTGAGCTCACTCTATAGTCCTCTATACTGATCTGCCTCAATAATATGTGACTGAATGAGTTGGTATCATTGGACACAACCAGGAAGTTGGTCTCCCGCCTTGTTGCACTACCATGTTTCTACTGTAGCCTAAAGTAGACAAACTTAATACTGGCACTAAAGAGGGCCACATTTTCACATCACCTGACAGCCAAAATGGGTTCATGCTCACATGCTTATAGGGGTGAGGGGAGGGGTATTCGAACTGTAAGCCCACTACTGAATGCCACTGCTCTGTAAAAGAAAACACAGAGCGACTTTTAGGCTATTGTGGTTCTCATAGGATGAGCAATTGTTTAGTTCAAACTGACAATATTATGTTACCAAGAAACAATTTAAGATATTTGACCGGTGTTTTAAATCTTCTCCATATTTCAGAAATGTTGCTGTAGCACATCCAGAAAGAATCAGTCTTGAATCAGGAGGCTGCAGATAGTTATTTAAGTCCAATAAAGCAAAGCAGTGAGTCATACAGAGGACAGCTCTGGCTCTGGTCAGTCACAGTGATGTTCTGGCTTAATTTATGCCTCAATGCTGAACTGAAAGACACAGTTTATGAATGAAGCATGTGCACACTTTTCATAGACACTGCTGTTTGATCTCAGTGGAGGAAGGTCAGCTCACCATCCCGTTCAGACCGAGCGGGAGTTGGAGATGAGTTAAGATGATTCAGTCCCTTCAGACTCCACCACCTCAGGATGTTATCTAGACAGATGTCAGGGCAGCCACAGCACAGACCCTGTCAGTTCGTGGAATTAATGTCTGCAGTGCAGCTGTGCTCTGGCTCACTGCACTAATCATTATAAACGCTTTGAATGATACATATGCTATTTTTATTAATGTATCTACTTGATGTATCAAGTTAGAGCTATTTAAGTGCTGGTGCAGTGTTTTATTTAACCCTGTACTGTAGGATACATTTAAATTCATACATGTATGTCTTAATTTAAAGGACCTGGTCCTATGGTGATGTACAAAACTTCACAGCTTCTGAGCTTTAGCTTCTCTTGTTGTTTAAAAAAAAAAAAAAAAACTATTACATAAAGCTGTAAACACAACAGTGGTCAGCTTTTAAGTTGTTACTGTGAATGTGTTGGCAAACATTTTTTACACAGCGTGACATTAGCATTCATGTAGAGTGATGTTCTTTATGGCCAGTCGTTGAATGTAAAGCATGCACAGTCCATGTAGCTCTGTTCTGGTCTCCACCAGCTCCTTTTGGAGATAATCTGTCTCTTTGTTAGCCACTTACCACATGTCAGATATCTGTATAGCAGCACCTCTAAATCTTACCAATGATATGTATGGCAAATATGGCAACATGTAAATATGACAAGTTGGCTAAGACTTTGTTGCCTTTGCATGGAATGAGACTAGCTGTCTCCCCCTGTCCCCAGTTTCTGTGAGATAAACATATGATGAGGTAGATTTAGATCTGGAGTAGCAGACGTGACATGACAGCCAATAATCATATTTCCCAAAATGTCAAACTTTCCCTTAAAAGTTTGGTTTCTGTTTCTACTGTACTATTTTATATCACCTTCACTCCGTGGCTCTGTGTCCTAGGTTAATATCTGGATACACCTTCAACAAATCCTTTAATTAATATCCCAGATAACTCCAATTGTAGTTCATTGTAGTATTAATGAATATTACTCATGTAAACTGCTGTGTATAGCATTAGAAATTAAACAGTAATTCCAGTATAGACTTTGTGGTTATTGGGCTCCAACTCTTCTATCAAAGAATCTGTCAGTTTTTCAAGAATCCCTTCAAAACCTTTTGAATTGATTCATCTCTTTGCATTATCACACGTTTAATATATTTAGTATTGTGCTATATATAAGTGCTTACTAAGTGCTTGAGTAAATGTAAATGTCGTAACATTTTTCCGCCTGTGCTTCACATTTACAAACATACACAGTTTCATGACAAGCGTGTAACCTGCCTCAGAAAGATGAAAAATGTCTAGCAAAAGCACATCATGTTAATGTAGTGAAAGCTTTTCACCATAACTGTCAGCTTTTAGTCAGATCACATGTTCTCTTCCCATGTTAGCTAAGTTGTCCCAAGTCACCTTGAATTAAAATGCTTTTATCTGTATCTGGCTGTCAGAGAAAGAGGGGGAAAACAGACATGAAGCATCTAAAAGTCAGTGTGTTTTTGTTCAAATAGGAACGACTGAGGAAACGCTGCATACCGGTACCATATACCAGCTAAGTGGAGCCAAGCTGCAACCAATTAAATCATAAATTGAGTTATTGGACTTAATTCCTTTGGAAATACCAAAAGCCTGATTCACTGCACATGAATGGGTCTTCAGAAGTGTGTCTGGTGCTGAGACGTTTGCATCTCAACAAAGATGGACATAGTGTAGTGGTGCTGCACAGTTGTAATGTAGTTCGTATTAATCCTCTGATATAATGGAGCCCTTTTCTCAATCAGAATGAACCTCTTGTCCTCAGTTTATGGAGACAAAGAGCTGTGGGACTGAATAGATGAGAGGTACCTTTAGTTTTCTTTTGCACGAGGACTAAAACTACTCATTTCTCTGCTTGATATAGCTTAATGGATAGAGTG
>OMNW01015659.1:11064-26188 GCA_900303245.1 Selene dorsalis
CCAATACTTGTGAGGCTCTGAGAGGTATATACTGTAGTTTAACTGTATTCATGTATGTTAAGGTTATGTGTTTTTCCCTGTTCTTTTTTGTTCTGGCACACTGATATAATCCCTCAATGAAAAAAATTTCATTGTCTTAGAATAAGGGAGTGGTTTTAGGAAAGTGTTTTGAAATGTCCTATAACAAGTATTTTTCTGACAAGATGTGAGTAATGTAACTCAATTTGCTGTTGTTTCTTAATGCAGCTGCTCTGTTTTTCACTACCTTTATAAACATTTCTTTTTTTGTATTTTGCACCATTAGTTGGCCTATGTCTTCAATATCTTCACTTGAACACATTGTTATGGAGTTAGGTGCCATATAAACAGTTTTGTTCTATTCTGTACTCCAACCAGCCTGACTGAGTGTGTGCAGGAATTTAAATGTAGAAGTGCTGAAAGAGCAGCCCTGTGGGAGATGAGCAAGGAAACATAAAACTTGACAGTCAGAAACGAGGACTCTCTGAGGGTTCCTGATAAAATGTTTTTGTCATGTAATATTTTCACTCTGTAACTCTGAGTGCAGATTTATGACTGCACTAGGGCTGTGAACTTTTTGTTTGTTCATTTTTTGCCCATCAATCTTGTGTTTCTGGGACTGTCCTCGCAGTCCTGTGGTTATGTTTTTCAAGGAGCTTAAATAACCTGTAAACAGATTTCTACTGAAAGTCTATGTTTGGAAAGATGATTGGTTATTGAAAATTCCATTGTGCCGTTTTTTTCCTACACTGTCATTGAGCTGCAACAGGTTATCTGATCTTTCTCCAGCCAACAGTGTTGTGATGTTGTAGAGCTAGCTTTGGCTTGCTAGGTCCGTCATTATATCTTTCACAGTCATATCTTATCTTGAAGTTTTTGTATTAACACAATTGAATCAACTATGATCATAACCCTGTGCAAGGGCTGAGGATTTGTTTCAATTTCCAGTAGTAATGAATTCTGTCAGCAATTGTTCCCAAGTCGCCTAAATGTTTATTCTTTTATCTGCCCATATTAAATCTCTTGAGCAGATTATGGCTAAATTGAGGGTCTTGAGAGAGTTTTGAGTTTGCCTGTACATGTCTAATACCTCAACTGTCTAATGACCTTGCAGATGATTGACATAAAATTAGAGTAGAAAGTAGATTTATGGTTCAGAGACGTGCTGGTATGTACAAATTGTTTCCAAATATGTGCATCTGGAACTTAGTCAATGAGGTTTTTGGAGGTGATATCAGTGTTTGCTTTTTTTGGACAGGCCTCTGAGCACATACAAGAGCACAAATGCGTTTTGCAGTGTTTGACAGGCAGATGAAAGATGGAACATGAAATGGAATAACAATATGTTTAAAGTCTAGGCTGGACGTTTTGTATAACTTGAAATGGGTACACACTGCATTTGTAAAAATAAACCTCAAACTAAATTGATTACACTAATGTTTTTATTGTTGAAGCACCTTCATAAGGGTAATTTCTGCATGGAAATCAAACACCAAAATAAACAAACTGTTCCCCTTTGGGATGAAGATTAATGTGCTTTGAGCTGCACATTGTGTGTCTGACTTTATCAGGATTTTGGAATACCAGCGAATTGGACACAGTTCTGTACTTTTCCTGTTAAACAGGCTTCATAGTTTTATTTCAAATCCAAATCCAAATCAGTGGTCTAAAGCACAGTTTCTCAACATTTTCTTGCCTGTCACTCTGTTTTGGCCCCAAAAACCAAACAATCAAAGTGTTGACAGCCCTTCATTTTTCATTGTAGAGAAATACAATGAAAATCTGTGAAATCAATGAACTGAAGATAAAAGACACAAAAACAAACAAAATGAAAATTTAAAAGGGCAGACAACAGAAAGTGACCAGTGCATACAGTATGTGGTTATAGATTTTAGTCCCTTGCATTTAAAAAGGAGGGAGAAAGTGTGGTGAGTGTTGAACAAAACCAAACTTTTTGCCATCTGTAATTATTTCCAGGACCCAGCTCACCAGGTCGCCCTGGTATCCTGAACCCAGTCTTGACAAACTCTGGTATAAGAGTAGAGATTGTTACATGTTGCACAGACTGCAAAGCATTTTTAGGCAAACATTTTGAATGCTATATTTCAGAAGCTTCTGTATATTTGAATCAATGTTTCACAGAACAAACAAAAGTAGAAAACTCAAAAAGTACGTAAGATTTTTTTTTTTTTTTTTTCATTTTTCGTTCTTTGTGTTTTTGTAACATCTGGCAATAATCCAATAAGACCTAACTCACTTAAAGCAAATAACTTGCAGTATGCATGGACAAGAATTGAATTAGAGCATTGTGAACTTCATTGATCCCAAAGAGTAAATTAAATTTAAATTATATTATCATTAAAACATAGAAGACATATGTTTATATGGTTTAAGGCCGAAACGGACTAGAGAGCTATAATTGACCACATAGCAACTGAGAAAAATGATCATGGATTATAGTATGTTTTCACTCCCAGTAGCTTATGGGGTAATGTGATTTGTAACAAAGCACATGTTGAATGAATATTCAAAAACAGCTGCACAGTGTTTCCCCTGTAATTCAGGGGCATCCCCCCAAGAAACCAGCAAAGAAAGAAAATTATCGAGAGACAATACTTCATATATGTTATTACTTATTTGTGTGCAGTCGTTTCAGCTCAGTGGGAGAGCTTCACTTGTGTCATTTACAGTGGCGTGTCTCTTCTTTTTCATTGGGTGTGCAGAGGAGAGAAGTTTACAACTCTTACAATTCGCTGCAAACATCTGAGATTCAGGCCAAAATATCAGTGTTTCTTAAATGCACTCAATATGGCGACAGTGGTGACGATGCCTTCAGCTCTGCTGCAGATGGCAGAGAAGCTGCTCCTGGCCAGAGCACCAGCAGCTCTGCTGCTCCTTAAAGCCACAGCAAAGAGAAGCCAACTGCTTCTGGACTGTAGCTCACATCAAAGAAGCAGACATCACGTTTTGTGGCTTTCATGTGAAACAGACAATCCCCTCTGTGTCTGTCTGCATAAACTCTGTTTGTTCTTCATGGTAGGTCAAAGGTCTAGACGTTTACATTTATATTTACTGTTCTCTCTTTAATCAAAAGTTACTTACAAGTGATCAACATCACCTTTGTATAAGTACTAAATACTCTATTCTGGTGGGTAAAAGAACATTTTTCAGATTTCTTCTTCTAAAGACCTGATTTATAATCTAAGTTAAATTTGCACTTCTCAAGTGTGATTATCCAGATTTTCTCTCACATCTCAATAGGCTCTACTTCATCTGCGAATGCACAATTTTTTCACAAAATGTACAACTTTTCAACTCTCATGTTTGTTCTGAATTCCCTCAGACCTTTAATGATGTTTTCCTTTGGACTCTCTGATCTTGCTGATGATTTTCTAACACACCACCAGACAAATAGCTGTCTGAAATCTCATAATCTCAGCTGCAGCATGACTCATAACTGATTGATTATACTATACATATTGTCAAATACTATATATATTCCACCCTGGAGGACCAACTCTCCGTGACAATTACCATGTACAAATTGTCATGTACTGCGTGTCGAGCTTGTGTTTGCAGTGACTTGTTTAGCTAATGTATGTCCCCCCTGGCAGTGGGCAAACATTGCAGGGTCATTGAACCCCTGTGTTTATCTCTCTAGGTTTTTTTCTCTGTGCCTGTTTCTCTTTACAAAGTGCTGCATTGGAAACAATTTGTGAATGATTGACTGCATATAAAAGTGCATCATCTACCCATGTATATACTGCTCTTACCTCAATAGCTCTAGGAAATGACTGATGGATGGGAGCACTGGCTGATGCTGTAATTTTACAGTCAGTTTTGTGTCACCTGGGTCGTACCAGCTATTTCCCAAGAAAACACTGCTAATCAGTTGCCGTTGAGTTAGAAGCCCCCCCCCCCAGCCAATTTTCAGACATCTGATTGACTAAATGTCTCTAAAAGCTTTGCTTTGGATTTAGTTTAGTGACAGACACACCATTAAGAACCACCTTTCATGTCTGAAATGGTGCTTTGATCACACTACACTCTGCTGAGGTGTCAATGCTAGTTCTCACTGGAGAGCGAATGTTGAGTGGATGAAATATTTGTTTTATCTCAGCGTCTATTGCTCTTTTTTTCCTTATTCAGACACCCTCATTAATGTAAAGGAGGATCTGGAGATACACTTAAATGTGGTCATAATTAAGCATTTGCAAGCAATTACATAGGCTCAAACTCACTTAATTGCTATGATAAACAAAAACAAGTGTACACTCCCTGATGAGCTACTGCCACAACAACTCATCCAATCGCAACAAATGATACAATAATTTTAATGTAAAGTTTTAAAGATGCCTGACTGAACCCAACATCCAGCATTTTCCTTCATGTGGGGATTCAGGTTTAAAGGAGAAGTTCCGTTTTTTCGTTTTTCATCCCGGGTTTTTTTACAGGAATTTTATGAAGGTCAACTACTGCGACGACGTCACTGATGTGTGCAACCGCAGCCCTGCAGTAAAAACCCTTGTAAAAAACCCCGGATGACAATAACAAGGCAACTCTAAACCGCTCCAAACTCACAGGGGAATAGTACTGGCAATTCATAACAAAACATTGGTGAAATGAACGAGTTTCGCAGCAGATAATGCCTTATTTAGAGGCTGCATTGTCCATGCCCCATCATCACATTATATGGATATACGCAGATCTCAAATGGAACTAAATATTGTTTGAAGGACTCCAAGTTACACCAAAATTATATGGTTGAGTAAATAAACGTATTTAATGCTAGAAATAAGGTCCAGGTTGCAAAAAACGGAACTTCTCCTTTAACGTTGGCTGTTCGTTAAACTATTATACATTCTAAAGCAACGACAACATATAAGCTATTTTAGGTCAGGGTTATGCCCTCATGGCACCCCCAACTATCCCACCCTGTAGTGTTTGTTGTGTTGTAGGACTGAATTTGCAGTGTGTTGGTGTGTTTGCATGTGTTTTCTTCATTTGCGGTACACTGAGCTCTCAGGGCCTCCGTAGAATCTTCCATTAATCCTCCATCTGTCTTCATCTTGATGCTGCCAAGTTATCATTGGATGTTTTAGATCTTCAGTCCCTGTATATCACTCAAGCTGTTTTCATGTGATTTCCCAGTGGGGAAAAAAAGGGTAGGACCTGGAAGGGAATGAGGGATTTGAAGAGATCAGGGCTTCGTTAAGCAGTTGGAGAGAGAGATGAAGCCTCACTCTCAGCTGATGACGTCAGAACTTGGAAATGGAGAATTCCAAGTTACACTTACAAAGGTTTTAGTATGTGTCGCACAAAAAGCCAACAGCTTTCCATATCATGTTAAAATGTTTCCAGAGGTGAGCTGTGGTGTTGAGTTAAAGAAAGACAGATTTAACTTCATTGAGTGTTAATTGTAGCCTGCATTGGTTTCATTCTTGTTTTTAGTAGCCTGGTTTCACAGATGTGGGTCTTTTGATCTTTCCACCACTTGGTTTTCATTCTATGGAGTTTGGTCATTTTTTCCTTGTTGTGCTACAATTAGGGGGGCATTTGTGTTTTTTCAGTGGAATTGCCATAACATTTGGTTACCCTCAGGATGAAAGCAAAGCACTTTGCTGATGCTTTCATGGGTAACTCCCCCAAATTAAAAAACTTTATATTCATGGAGCACTGCATTTAGTGAAATATGTGTCAGCGGCTCAATAAATAAACCTGGTCAAGTTCCATTGTGGTAATGTAGGTACCAGGTTATGCAAGGTGAATGCATGGGATAAAAAACAGATTATATTTCTGGTTCAATTTTGATCACTCTTTTTTAAATTCTTACCTTTTAAGTGTGACGAAGTGATGAGTACTTTGTTTGTTTTTGAGTTCAGTTATAAATATGAGCCTGCTAACATTGCAAAGGCAAACAGAACATTATACCTACCAAACATCAGACTGTTGACATTGTCATTTTGAGACTATGCTCATATCAGGACATATGCTACTTCCATGAGCAGATGACATGATTTGCAGAGAGTGCTGAAAAGTGATGCAGAAATAGCGGATAGCAGATGGTCTGACAGATGAAAATGTAAAATGCATGGTCTTGTCATCAGAATACAGATCTGAGACCTTGTGAAGCTGCAGTTGTCTCAGGGTTATTTGACCTGACAAGCGTCCAGTACTCGCACATTTTCCAGTCAGCTCTGTAAACAGGTCCAGGTTTCTTTGTTGCCGCACATTTCACTGTGGTGTGAACTCAGGGCGGAAAGATGAGACAGCGGGAGAAGGAGAGAAGATTGGTCGGGTCTGTCAGTGGCAAATTGGCCCAGACTATTTTCTGTTCGAGAGCAGCTAAGGATCTGCAGCTTTCATTACAAAGCCACAGCCTTGAACCTAATTTAACCATAATCAGCAGCAGCTCTAGGCCTCGAAAACAATACATACCTTGATAGTGTCTGCAAGACAGGCTTTTTCTTTACAGAATGGACAGCACTCACAAGTTCAACTGTGTTCAAAGCGTGATGTTCACTGCCAGTGTCCTGGACTGTCATCAAAGCAACTAACTTTCTCTGGCTGATGATTAGGCAGATGATTTGGATCAGTTACTCTTTTATCATTCCCTCTTTTTCATAAAACAGAATGTCTTCGTGTTTTTCTGACTTATTTCTCCCCTCATTGTCTGAAGTCCAAACTGGACAAGACAAAAATAGAACAAGGCACTAAAAAGGAAATGTGAACTCCAGTGGGAATCCCCCCAAAACTGTTGACTATTTTATGTTAATAATAGTCTGCTAATATTTTGGGGGGGATGATTCCCCCTCTTTTTTTTTTTTTTTTTTTTTTTTTTTTGTTTGACTGTTAAATTTTCCTTGTACAGGAATCTATCCATAGCTGCTTTTATTCCATAATTACTTATGGATAGCAAAGCTGCCATTCAGCTACATGACCCCCATGCCCTTCCATCATTATTATCCCTAACTACTTTTAGTAAACTGTCCATTTAATAATTTGATTTGTCCTGCTTGACCTGTTCGACCTTGCCTTACAGGCATCGGACAACAGCAGTGTCACTGTTCGGACGATATCACAGGGGTTAAGTTGCAATGACCCACTGCGTTATGACCATCGCTTTCATTGTCTAATGGTCATGCTGGTTAGCATGTTGAATGCCATGTCACGTGTAAAGTCTCAGTCGTCCTCCACATACCATGTCCAGAGACTTTGTCCAAAAAAAGACTGTTGTTGTTGTTTCGGCGATGCTTGATCATGTCCCTATTTGTGGATCAGCTCTGTGGTTTGTACATCCATCTATCTATTCTCAGTATCCCTTGTCACTTTTATAGCTATTGAGCAGCAAGTCCTAGCATGCAGTAGGCTCAGGCAGGGTGTGCTGCTAGTCTGTTACCATGCAGCTTAAGCAATCAAGAGTGTGGGATTGTTTTTCTGTCATGGGAACTTACTGGGTGCTATGTGATGTGCATGGGTCATGGAGAGACCTGATATCTTATGACAGATAATGTTGTGCTGCATCTTCAGCCTCTTACTGCCATCATCATTGACTAATGTTCAGTTCTAGTTTCTTTTTAGGTGGAAACTAAAATTGCGTAAAATCTTCGTAATGATAGGAGGTTGCTCATCATTAAAAATAATGTCCATGTGTAAATTCAATGCCTGCTAAAATTCTAGTTATTATTGTATCTTTGGTGATCTCCCCATCAATTTAAGATGTAGCGTTGTCTTAGTTTTGCCTAATACAGATGAGTATGGGAACACTTTGCCCTGCTGCACCTGCAAAACTAATCACATGCCAATTAGCCTCAGTTAGACTTTTAGTGCTGAAAATGAACAAATATTATCAAGCGGTAAGAGTGATGAACATGATTAACAGTATATCTGCCAAACATCAGGGTCTTAGCATTGTCATTGGGAGCATGTTATCATGCAGCACCACCGAGCAACAAGCATGGCTGTAGACTCTTAGTCACGATCTAGTCCTGGCTAGTGTCTGCAGATCTTCCTCCTCTCAGGCTGTGGACAGCTCAGACCAATTAGTGTTTAGAGTAGCCTGCACTTCAGAGCAAAGTCCAGGCTTGAGAAACACATTCACTTCCACTCACAAATTCACTGAAACTGCTCAGATAAAGGCACCTATGAGGAATGACATCAAACACACCGCACAGAAATGATAAATTGCTTCCACCATGCCTCATCTGCAGCTAATGAGGTGGTGATCACACAAATGTCCTGTGAGTGTCTTACACAACAGAAGGCTTTCTGTTTTGTTAACATTAAACCCTATTAATTCAGAATATATATTGAAGGTTTACTGCAAATGTACATGTTGCTTTATATTTGAAGTATTTCTCCTGGTTTTATTCGTGCTTCCACATTTTTATTCAGGTGTGTGAAGAAGATGGTGAGTGCTAATGGTCTGAGTGAGGCATTTAAAATCTCCCACAGATAATGCCATCCCAGCTCCCTCACACAGTACATTGTACAGGTCAAAGATCAAAACAACCATACAGAGCGCTGGTCCTCAACATCCTGGTAATGATGCACGACCTTTGTCATGGTAACAGTAAAAAAAACAAACGAACATTTGTTAACATAATTAAGTGTATAGTGAGGGCAAATGGCCAAATGGTGTGCTAGGTTTAGTAACCTTTGATTAGGTTTTAGTAAGGTTTGGACTAACAGGTAAGGTAAGAGTTAGGTCTGTGCAGGCTGTGCACAACGTAGGAAGCAATTTTTTTCTTCAACAACAACGTTGTCACATTTTACAAAAAAGAGTCTGGCACCAGTTACAACCCAAACAGTAGCTTTGTGCATTGCTTGAAGTACTCTATGTATGTGTTTTTGCCCTCATAAGCAAAGTAAGTACTTGCCACCTTGTCTGTGTGTTTTTGTCTCTCCTCAGTTAGCAGTGCCTGTCATGCCCTTTTGGACAGATTTCAGGAAGAGAACTCAGATCATATGTTTCATCGCCACCTCGTCTCAGAAGATGACAGCCAAAGTAAGAGCTGCGTATACACACTTTCTGAAGCACTGACACACTTGAATGCCACATAAGTATTCCTGTGATTGCCTGCATTATCATTATCATAATCTGCTGTGATTACCTTTATCTATTTAAGTGCGGCTCTGGCAGATTGTGACTGGAAAGCACAATTAATGAGGAAACTTTAACAACATAGTTCACATTCAGCTCCTGAAACTTGAAATCTGTTTAAATGTCAATAGGGACCATATTACCAATTATGAAACTGGCCTTTTAAGAACCAAAAAAACACTTATGAATTTCAGGTGCAGGTTGGCTTGCCCTGTAACCACATAGCTCTGAGAAATCATGAATTCTGAAGAACAAAGCAGCACACATGCAGCACGCTGACACCAGGAAAATAGTTTGGCGGTAAAAAAAACAAAAAAAACAAAACAACCCACCACATTTTTAGGTCGGGTGTGATCAAAGGAAGCTTATTTTGGGTTGATTCACAACAGAAAGAATTGAGAATGGGTTTCAAAGAAATGACAAAATTAATAATGCGCCTATTTCTGTCATTTATCCCCAGAGGGATTCCTATGGCTGTTTGCCACATTAGCTCTAGTGGCAGCTTCCCCGCAGCATCACATGACGTCTCACTTGCCTCCTCCTTTCTCATCCTGTTCATCAACCCACAACACAGACAGACATACAATCACTCAAAATTTACAAAGAGTCAGTCTGTTTGCCTCCCAAAAACAATTTGGATGTCGATTGAATTTAGTGGAAATTTAGCCCTTTAACCAAGGAAGCGATTAGTCTAAGACTCCAGGAACTTTGAATCCCTTACTCAGCATTGTCACAAGATATTAAGCTTTTATCATGTTTTTTCCCCATTAATTACCGCATATTCATGTATGGAAAGTATATGGTATGAATCCCATAACTGTACATGACTGTGTTTATTTCAATGCAGATCTGCATCTGGAAAATGTTTGGTAAAATTTTTGGTGACAGTAATGGTGACTTTAGAGGGCTTTGCAGCCTTGGTTAGTGCCCTTGTATACTTATTTTCAAGTTGTTGTTTTTTCCTCATGAAAACAGCTTGTTGTGTTGAGATGATTAAATGTATTTCTCGTGATCCTAAAAAAGGGAGGGTGAGGAGTGGGTGGGGTGACTAAAAGCCTCATCTTCAGCCGTCCCCACTCTGCAGTGGTAAACATCAGCATTGGCTCATTCTGGGGGAATCACAGATGCTGTTTGTTCCCGGCAAAGTTTTGCTAACTATTTGGTTTCTTAAAATTGTCCTTAATTGCGTTTTCATACATGAAAATGTTTTACAGCAGGCGTATTTATCCAAAAAACATGGTATGCCTTATTTTCACAGCTTTTCTCAGGTTTAAAAGCTACTCCATTGTCTTTCTGTCTCACAGTTACCTCCTGTGATTTTGAGTCACTGTGCCTCTGGACTTCATCAAATCATAGTGACCAAAGTGACTGGTTAGTGGTGTCGCCACAGCAACCAGGAAGCTCACACACAGGCATAATTCCTGTGACCGACCACTCAGAAGGAAGCTCTGATGGTAAGAGTGCAGTGACTCACTGAGGAAAAACTCAATGGGAGCTTGATGATGCTGCCGATACTTTCTTCTTCTCTGACACATATTTATCTGGTAGAAAATCCAATAATGAATCTTTGAACTTACTTTTTAAAATTAATTATTTTCCATTAATATTCTTTATGAACTGCATCTGATGTATCCTAATGCAAAGTCTGAAGTCACTCCTTAAAACATTTATCAAATTCTTTATGAGTGACATTATATGAAAGTCTCACACATTTAATTTTCATTTTTCTAATCTTAGGGCACTTCCTTCTCCTAAAATCATCTCTTGCTGCTGAGGCCTCTGGGAGTTGTGAGTACCACTTAACCAGCCCAGTGATGCCAGGAAGTGACAGACACTGCATGTTGCAGGTGGCTCTGTACGAGTCCAGTCCAGCATTGGGAAACCTCACACTCCTGATCAAACCGGTTCTCTCAGATGCAGCTGTTCACTCTGTGGCCGTCAACCGCAGGAGGCGAGTCGGCCACAGGTCAGAGAGCTGTCCATGCTTCTGCAGTGATGTTTGTGCAGAATATTTATCTATCCAGGACCTTATGATGTATGCAGCGCAGAGTGTCCATTTAATTACTGTCAAGAAGCAAAACCCTGCCTCTTCTCTGATTGAAGTGCTTGTCAAGTTGAGGTTCAGCCTGTAAAAAGAATAAAGCAGGCCTGAGGTTTACTTCAATGAAAGGTGACACACATCCCCAGACACAGCAAGGGCACATAAAACTAATACGTTTTCCTTGTGGGGCTAAAGTTAAATAAAAAAAACATTTTCTTACCTGCCACGTGGGACCAAACTGTAGATTTGTGACTGTGTGGGGGCAGTGTCCCCCTGTGTATTGTTTGGGAAATGGGGACAGGTATTTCCTATTGATCTAATGCTGAAGCACAGCCTTCTTTAGAGCAGCTAAAAGCATTTGTGTCTCTAGATGCAGACTCTGGAAATGAATTTATATATAATTGGTTAGAACAGAAGAAGGATGGATGGGCATCTGCAATGGGTTTGTACATCGGCTTTGTCAGTGCAGTAATGGACTGAGCAATCCCATTATGAGATGCACACAGACACAGGTTTCATTTATAAAGCTTACTCTGCTGTACATTAGAACCAGTAATTTCTGGGTGCACGTCGCATTTAAAGCACAGTCCCCATTTGGTGGTACACATGTTTTGTTTTTTTGTGTGTGTGTGAGACACATTTCTCCTGTATTCATTATTCTCACATTCTCACAGCAACTGTGCAAAATACAGGCTCAATGGTCCTGGTAATAGATGTCTTTAACCATTTTACTGTATGATTCCAATAGTTGAATATAATTACCCACTCATTAACCACTTTATTGTGTTCAGGATGTTTGAGGCTGTGGCAGCATCAACCTGTTTTTCTTTTAGAGATAGACTCTGAGTGGTGGGTTTGTAATGTGTGAAGTAATGCATAGTGAGATTAACTTTGGGCCATCTTTAAGACGGCTGTACTCTCAGATGGGGGGCTGCAATCATATTATTGGAAGAGCAGAGCTCCTGTATGTGGTCCAGGTTTGGCAAGTTGTTGAGGCATGAAAAATCAGATGTGTCAGCTGGGGCTTGGAGAAACCAAAAAATAACATCACAAGGAGACAGAGTGAATAAACTGGGTTAAAACTTTGCCCATGGAGCTTTTGGCTGTACTGCAGAGGAGTCTCGATGAGCTTTTGTCTGTATGTTATGGTCAGCATTTGAGGGTGCACGCCACAGCCACAGGAGTGCTGCTGACTTGATATGGACAGTGGTGATAGTAATGTGCCAATTGAAGAGCAAAAGATGAAGACCACAAGAAGGATGTTAAGAATTCAGGTTTCAAAACAAGCCAAAAAACCTTTTATAAGGAAGAAAACATATTCCACATGTTTGTAAGGCCTTTGGGAAATATTCTGGTGAAAAATGAGGATTGTCTAAACAATATGTTTGATTACAGTAGAAGGTCTTGATGGTAACTATGATCCAAACCTACCACAGTGTTTGTTTTAATATCAACTTCAAGTAGATTACAGGTCTGATAAGTTTAAGTCTTATCTTGAGGGCAGAGGTCTCAAGTCAAAAAACTTTCATACTGATGATTATATGTTACGGTTTAAAATGGTTATATAAGGTTTTATGCTTTTAATGCATGCAAATGTATTTTCTTGTTTATCTTATCCTATTTACAATACCTTCATAGACCTCTCGAGAAGATTTATTGACAGTAGCAGCTCTACTATTTTCTAAAGGCATAAACCTGCAGCTTTTCCACTTCAGATACTCCAAACTTTTTGGCCCTGAGAGCTGCCTTTGTCTAATTCGTTCCAGGGAATTTGAAGGAAGCTTGAAAATATTCAAATCTAAGCAGACACTCCCACAGATAACTAAAGCTTCTCTCAGCTTTTCAGATGGATAAAAGCAGAAGTTTGCTTTTCTCTTCTTAGATCTGAAAACATGACGATGACAGTAAAATATCATGATAAACATCATCGGGTTTACACAACTGCAACTGACATGCATCGTAAACTTTTTCTTTTTCAATTTGCTAATGACATTAGCTAATGTTATTAACCATTTTAGCTCAGTTATTGACAGCAGATGACTGCTGTTGCTTTGAGACACCAAAGTGCTTTTTCTAGTATGTCTGACCGCACAGGCTTCTACAACAACATGACCCACATTGGAGCCAGCAGACAAAACATTGTTTTGTGGTGGTGTTTTATAAATACATACATTTTATATATATGTAATATAGAAAGCTGCCATTACTACAAATAACTTTAAAATACACTTCTCGATGACTGGTTGATACAGAGCCGAGTGGGAGGTTCTGGAGAGTGTGATTGGCCAGGTGGATGAGCCCTTTGAGGTGACCCTCCTCTATACTTCCTGTTTGGGGGAAGATGGCATCACTGTGGCTCTGGACTCTCTAGAGCTCATCAGCTGTGAATCTGGTAAGACCACATTGCCCTGCAGAGGTTTTTTTTAGATCTATTTTCTCCTAATCACATTCGATCAAGCTGATCAGCTGGCTAGAAACATCTTCTTTTAAAGGGTCCACACAAGTTGAAAAGGGAAACATGCAATATTATGATTTCCTGAATTTAATGTTGCCTAGTGAGGTTGCCTAGTGATATTTGGTGGTGTTCGGGTGTATGCTCAGTGTGTGGACAGTTCACAGTGTAATGCTTCACTCATTCAACATTCATGCAGTTTTTTTTGCAAATGAGTGTCAACAGATGGAAAAAGACAAGATAAGATCAGAAAAACACTAATCAATTTGTTAATGTCCTGAGATGCACATAGCTGTCTGACCTGTTAGACATGTTTCTTTACAGCTGCAGCTACCAGTTCTTTTCTTAGTTAATCGATTCATCATTTGGTCTTTAAAAGATCCACAAACTGATAAATGTATATCACAAGATTCTTGTTTTGTGTGACCAACAGGAAAAAAAGAGAAATGTACAGTACTGTTACGTGAGACCAATACAAGCATCAATGTCTCACATTTGAAAATGTAGAACAATCAGATTTCTGGCATTTTCACTTGAACATTTATGACAAATAGATGGCAGTTGTTTTCTTTGCAGTTTTTTCATTGCAGCTTCATATTTTCTTTGTGTTGAGCTACACAGTTACATAGTTTTAGATCTTTTTTTCAGTTATTCTGAGATATACCAGTGGTTCACTATGTGGGGTAGTCTTGTGACCCACATGAGGTCACAAGATTAATTTGAACAGTCACACAGAAATGAGATCCCTTCATCCTATAAATCACAACTATGGGTTTCTTTAAACATTTTCAGATGTAATATTTAGTAAGTTTTACCAAATCAATCTCAGAGGGAAAAGTTAGTTGCTATTAAACCGCTCTCACTTAACCTGTGACAAGAAGAAAGTATAGGGTCACAAGGAAAAGTGTTGGGTATCATTGGTTTATAGACGATGTGTGATTACAGTGTTGTATAACTGTGGTTACTGTGATGCAGGACACGACGACGCAGTTTGTGGAGAATCTTTCCACTGTGTAAACTCAGAAGTCTGCATCGAGCCGAGCCAAGTGTGTAACTTCCACACCGACTGTCCATTTGGAGAGGACGAGGGTTTCATCTGCGGTGAGTCTTCATAAAATTAGAGGATGCAGAAGATGATGTAAGTGTGGGTGCCTTACTTTATGAAATTGTGGGTGCAAAGCTAATGCACCACAGTAGTCCTAAAGCAGAGAGGAGGGCTACTGGCAGGCTGGCAGCCATTTGCATCAAGTGTGTGAAAATTTAAATCTATGATGAATTGTTAATCCTTCAACTGGAGGCAATAGATGATTCCATGCTAAGGGCTTCTATTCAATATGTTTTGAGTGCACAGAGTTGAACTCTTAGATTGTGAATGCAAACTTTGTCCTTGAATAATTTGCTTCTTCAGATGGATGGAGATTATTTTATTGCATCGTTGCTACTGCTTTTGCTGTGTTGCTCCTTTTTTTTTTTTTTTTTTTTTTTTTTTTTTTATTTTTTTTTTTTTTTT
>OMNW01015659.1:26208-40768 GCA_900303245.1 Selene dorsalis
ACCTTTTTGTGGTTTTTTTTTTTTGGTTTTTTTTTTTTTTTTTTTTTTTTTTTTTTTTTTTTTTTAAATTTTGTTTTATTTTATCACTTTGTAATCGTGCCTTTAGAATGTCATAATATGATATGGGCTTTGTGGATCTTTTATGTTTTTTGAAATTGTACATTTGAAAAAGAAGCTGCAGGAAAAATCCTATTTTCCAACAGTCAAACAGTATCCCATATTTTCTCCCACGTCACAGTCTGAAATATAACAAGCTTCCTCCCTTTTCTTTGAAAACATCAATCATTTAGCACAAAGAAAAACACTTCACCATGCTGAGAATGAAAAGGCCTGGCTTCAGTCAGTAATAAAATCAATGTAGTCAGGGCTATTTAGAGGCCTTGAGTTGTGGAGCCCCAGGGAAAAGGAGCGAGGTCACGGCAGTAGTCGTGCAATTTTTGTAATGGCCCACCAGTAAAATCCATCCCATATGAGACTTAGAGAAAATAGTCTTTGTGTTGTTAGAGGGACTCTCTGACATTTTGTGAATGTTTACAAAATATATATATTCATCATCTTAGTCAAGATCAGATGAAAGAATATTATAGTATAGAGGAGAGATCAGTGACATGTTTAGTCTAGCTAAAGACAAAGATGGGAAACACTTTCAACATGTATTTTATTTAAATTGTGTGGTAAAAGGATTTATTTTTATCCCGTTTGAAAATGTGTCAAACCCAATTGAAAAAGTAATAAGAGAAAACAGAACAAAGAATAGGCTTAGTGTATATACTGGTATGTGTATACAGTGTATACACATACTCATATTCATGCATGCAGACATATAGTCATAACTCAAAAATTCTCAAAAAAACCCCCAAAAAAACACTTTCCCAGAGTAAACACACATTGTTGTGAGGAGAAGTTTGACGCTTCTCTCTGTGTAGGAATCATTCACAAATGGACAGACTAACTCACATTTTCACCTCAGGATATAATTATGACCAGTCTTCAAGCTTATTAGCCTACTTGTTTGAAGCTAATTTCCCCTAATGTGATTGGTGTTTTGGGAGAAGAGAGCTGTGGGGGGAGTGGAATATGGACTGACTTCCAGCTGTGATGTCAGTTTTTAGTGAAAAATGATAACAGTCTGTCTTCTCCACAGGTGCCCTTCCATTTGGCTCGCACTGTTCATTTGAACAGGATACCTGTGGTTGGTCTGTGTCCAGCCAGCACTCAGTATGGAGGAGGATCGCAGGAGATGAGCTTCTGGAGAGAGAAGACATGCAGGGTGTTACTCTGCAGAGCACACCAGGTTGTGTGTGTGTGTATGTGTGTGTGTGTGATAAGTGTGAAATGGGTAGGCCCAATATTAACTCATTCACATGCTTTTTTACTTTACCTGTGTTGAGTCTCTTCTCATTACGGTGGATCACTGTTCTGGAGAGATGGACGTTAAACACTTAATATCTGCCTTCATCTGCCATCTGCTCACAGATCTCACGTTGCTTAGTGTAAACACTTTGACTCAAACAGGCTTTTCACTTATTGTTCTTTCTAAACCCAGCTAATGATAGGAATGTCTTGTGAGATTACTACCATATGAACTTGGGTTAGAGATCATATGGATGGCTTAAAGCCAGCTGCAGAACATATTTTTAAAGTAACAAAGCAAAATGCCTTCACATTTCACACAGTGCCACTGACTTTCAATGCCTCAAGTAGTTTTTTTTTGTTTTTATAGGCTGCTCTTTCTCAGCGAGCAATAAAACATGTACACTTGTATGGCTTTAAAAGACACAACAGAATCTTTTAAAACTATTACTGTAATTCTGATTATTTTGAGACTCATTTGTTTTAATGACCTGTTAAATGTTCTGATGTGTTACATTTGTTGTGCGACCCCAGGGCACTTCTTGTTCCTGCCAGTAAGAGAGAGTGATTCCCTTCAAGAGGCGTCTCTTCAGAGTGCTTCTTTCCCCCCTCCAGTCACCACTGCCTGCCAGGTCGGTTATTACACTGACACACTGATTGAATTACTCAACTCAAGTGTTTTTGTCCGTCTGTGGTTGTTGTTTGGCTCAAATCATTAAAAAAAAAAAAGGAACTCAGCTGAATCTTCTGATTTTCGGTCTATTTTTCTGTCTGTGCAGTTGCACTTCTCTCTATATATACATGGAGACTTTAATGGTTCACTGATGGTGGCTATAGAGGAGAACGGGACCTCGGCTGCCCCACTGGTCTGGGAGAGGAAAGCTCAGCCAGATCAGAGGACAGATGACTGGGAAGACATTACCCTGCAGCTGACTGGCCTCCATCATGGGTCTGTATTAGGAAAACAGATAGCAGAATAGGTGAAATGCTACAGTAAACTTCTTTTTCCGCAGTGTCATTCAAAAGCAGCTTCTTTGATTACTTAGACTGGATTGCATTTATAAAGATTTCATTTTAATACAAGCTGTTTTTGGATTTATTTATTTATTTGTTTTCATTTAAAAAATAATAATCCTCTAAATAAACAAAAGGTTTTTGCTTCGCTCCAGGTTCCATGTGAAGGTGACAGCTCTGTGGGGACATGGCTCCAATGCTGATATTGCTCTTGATGAAATTGCAATTGGAGCAGCCTGCTTCAGCACAGGTGAGCTGTCACTATCATGCAAACATGAAACGATGTCTAACAGACTGTAACAGGAATAGCATTATTTAACTAGGATCAATCATATGCTAGTTGTTACTGTGATAATGTAATTATAATGATGAGAGAAATGATTTGAACAAACTCAATTATCAGTAATTTCTTAGCTGTGCCTCTATTGTCTTATTTTGTTTGGAGGCACCAGTGGTTAATATTAGCAGAGACGTCAGAGATAACAGTCAGAGATATTTTTAAATTGAAGCCAAGCTCGTCAATCTGCAAGAATATTTAAAAGCGGGGTTGTAACTGTAGTATCGTGTCTTTCCATGAGCAGAGTGGGACTATCCATGTCTACCAGTATTTGTCTGCATAACTGTGAACCCAAATGATAGCAACTAAAATTAAAAACCATAGTTCTGTATTTACCTGAGAAATTCTTTGGAGTTGCATCGTAACCATTGCAGGCAAGTCATTTTGAGCTGTATTGGTTCCTACAACTTAACATTTTGCTAAATAGAGTCTCAAAGTTGTTCCTGTACTTGTTTGTCAGTATGGCTCAGCCCAATGGCAACAGGTTAGTGGTTGTCTGTGTTTATCAGTGTGTAGTATGTAGACTTGGTTTCTCTCATCTCCTTACTTTTAAAATGATCTGTAAACCAGATGGAATCAAACTCCTGCCGCATTAAATGGGGAGCAGAGGAGAACATGGCGTCCTCCCAACTGTTGGGACTCATTGTTGAGACTGATGATTGCTGTCTTTCACTCTGAGCTCCAGTGGTCTTTAGTTTTGTTGGATGCCCCATTTCTATGATTGGCTGTGACGTGTGGGTAACCAGCATTTAATTCTTTGCTGCAAATGCAGTACCACAATTGTTATTGGAGTAAACGTGTGTGTGTGCCTGCATTCACTTGTTAGTGCTGTTTTTTACTCTCACGGTCATGTGAGGGCACTGTCTCTGCTCCGTTTAAACGGTCCAGGATGGAATTTTTACCATTTTTGCATGGTATTAGAGTGAATAAAAAATTGAAGGGGTAATTCAGTAAAAAGGAGAAGGTAGTTTTTGTTTGGGCATGATTTAAGGGAAAGATGGTTTAAAACCTCAAGGGAGGCATAATGATGCTTAACTGCAGTTTGGAGACTAAACATTTTCTATCCGACATCAGGGTAGATTTAGGATCCCAGGGTAATGTTAGCCGAGCACAGCTTAGCTTATTGTTTCTCCCTGTCACATTCATGACCTCCCTCTGTGCTGGGATGTTGTAGTGCTCGAGAGACTCTCTTGCTGTTTTATGTCAATGCTAAGCCGGGAGGCTGTTGTTTAACCAAGTTCAGCTATATCAGATTGGTGTCAGGGAAGGGCCTGACAGTGCACTGGACCACTGGTCAGGGGTTGGGCGAAATACAGACAACAGTGTCCTGTAAAAATGTCAAAGTGTTACAGAAACTACACTGAGTGAATTGCCAGTGAGTGGACAAACTCTGTTCTGTCTATATGCTGAATATGGGGGATGGTGAGGTATAAGAGAGGAACATATTCATGATGTGTGTCTGTATATGAATTCTTCTTCCATATTAATCTGTCCGTTCATCATACTTTTCCTTGAATTGTGCACGTTTCCTTTGATCTGTCTGAAAATCAATTCTAGTGAAATGCAGATGTGGGAGTGTGACTCTATTTCCCTCTGTCTTTTTCCTCCCACTCTTCCTCTATCTTGGATCCCCCTCTCCCCAGATATCAATGCTCTACTGTCCATGACGGACTTGGAAGATATCTTAAGCCCCCTTCCGGAGCCCTCCGCCTCAGGTAGTGTGCGGTACACAAACACAATTTACAAACAAGAAGAGTGAGGTAATGAAATCTCCAGTTCAGTCATCTCATCTAGATATGTGCTTCTGTTCTTCAGTGTTCAACAGTTCATCCTAATATCAGGCATTTTCATGCTTTTCCTTTGGTTTTTCAAAGTGAATATACGGGTGGCTACCTACATTTGCTCACGGCCTCAATAACCATTAAATCTCCCACCAGCTCATGACAGTGTTTTTCTTATCTTCGTCTCCAATTTTTCCAGAGGTTTCTTTGATGACATGGTGGTTTACCTCATGTGGCGCCAGTGGTCCTCATGGTCCAACACAGGCCCAGTGTGACAGCACCTACAGAAACAAAAATGTCAGTGTTACTGTGGGGAAGGAGGGTCCATTGAGAGGAGTCCAAATGTGGAGGGTACCTGCTACCAACAGATACCTGTAAGTAATAGGGAATGTGGCTCTCGCTCATCTACCCGAGCACCAAAATGAAAGTGTCTGTTTTCTGTATAAAAACGCATGAATGACCCACCATAATGGGGGGGTCATGTTCCCCTGGTTTATTTTGAGCCTGTGTGCACACACTGTCTTGCTGCTCTGCATATTCTAGTAATGCATCAGATCTGTAGCTGAAAATAAAGCACTTTTTGGTTGTTATTGTTTTTTTGTTTTTTTTTACATTTATTTTACATCTTTAGTAGGAACTAATGGTTCGAGAGCTTTTGAGTACACACAGTGATGGGAAGTTAAATTATGGAGATATGACCTCACAGTATTTGTCGACAGTAATTAAAATATGAAATATATCCAGTCTTGTTCTGTGAAATCAATGATTCCTTAAAAGCAGGATTTCACAAATCTTATGTATCAACAGAGTTGAAGTTTACGCTTCTTTACATAGTTTGCTGATGTATAGCTTCGTTACTGAGGAGAGAGTAGTCATCCACATGTTGACAGCGTTGTGTGACTCGAAGATCTGTTCTAAACTACACTTTAGAGGTGTGACTGCGTGCCAAGGAACTAAATTGTTCTGACCGCTCAGTGTAACTGATTGTTGTCCTGCCAACAAGACTTCAAGCTGTTTGATTGTCTTTGCACAGCTGGTCATGAGACCAGTACTGTTGCACTCACGATATGAAATGAGGCAACAACAAAATGGCAGAATTAATCACAGGATTTACAGGGTGTTGAATTACTTAGGCTAAATAATTAAACACAGCTGGTTTTCCTGCTAGTATCCACACAGAATGTGTGTTTGTTGAAAACATGGTAAAGCCACAGGTGACTGTGTGATGATTGGTGTTATGTTGGATATGGATATCAATTTTATCAGGTGTACTGCAGTCTCTCTGTCTGGTGTGATGTATAGTATGAAGCATGAGTCAGTTGATTTCATTCACCCCCTTTCATTCCCTTGTGGCACATTAATCTCCCACAGGATCTCTGCTTATGGAGCTGCAGGAGGGAAAGGAGCCAAAAACCACAACAGGCCCAACCACGGGGTCTTTATCTCAGCCATATTTCCTCTGGAGAAAGGAGATCTACTTTACATCTTGGTGGGCCACCAGGGAGAGGATGCATGCCCAGGGGTGAGTGGGGTGAGAGTGAAGTAAGGCTTGGAGGATTCACTGACGTTTGCTATCTCCCACTGGGATATCCTTCTGCCAGAGGGGGAGTGACCTAGATAAAAAAAAAAAAGTCTTGCCTGCCTCATTTATTCTTTTCTGAAGAAGGCTCCTTTTCCTGAAACTTGAATCTCCCTCTGACCCTCGGCGCAGAGAAATCCCCAAACTGAGAAGATCTGCCTTGGAGAGTGGTCAGTGATTGAAGATGATCTCCGGGGAGAGGCTGGCGCCGAGTGGGCTGGAGGAGGAGGCGGAGGAGGGGGAGCTACCTACATCTTTAAGGTGACAGAGAAAACTTTGTGTTGTGTCAGTACCGTACAGATGAAATGTGTGTGCTGATAGGCATCAAAAATGTCTGCAGGCATACTGAGACGAATCAGAGTCTCACACTCTAATCCAGTTTTAATACAGATCGAACACACACGTGAATGCTCCCATCTGTCATAAAATGGACGTCTCTTGAGTCACGTTCAATTTTTTTTTCCACTGAAACTGATACTTTGTCAAAACTTAAGTCATTTTGAGTCCATTTGCAGTGAAATGGTTAGATGTCAAACATATCCATATGGACTCAAAGCAATGATCATTTCTGTGCTGCTGTCCTGTCAGATGGAGAATGGTGGGCTGATTCCCTTACTGATCGCAGCTGGTGGAGGTGGAAATGCCTACCTGGAGGACCCGGAGTCCAGTTCAGACCAGATACCACTGGAGCAGTACGAAAAGAGCACCCTACGCCCCAGTGACAACGGTCGAACTGGTGCTGCAGGTCCGTTACACCACCAATACCATCCCAGGACATTTTTTCACTTTGACATATGATTTTGAGATATGTCTTTGTCATTCTCTAATGCTCAAAAAATTACATTGTCTTTTGTCTTACTCTGAATAATCCATACAAGATTTGGTCAACAGTCCTCATAGAGACTTCTTCAGTCAAAAGTACTAAAAACTGTTTACAGAGAGGTCTGTAAGTAATTTGAAATAAAGGGAAGTCTGTTTTGTTCAACAGTGACTTGGGGGGGTTTATTAGGTAGTCAACAGTGAAGACATAACAGAAGATGAAGGCAAAAGCATTGTAAACATGCAATATGAGTCCCAGCTGATTTTGAAGCAGGGATGTTGGGGTTTTAAGTTTTTGCCATAAACCCCAAGGCCAGCAGGGAGCCCCAGGCTCCCAGTGCTTTTTAATGGCCTATGTAAAAAATATGTTTAATGTTTAATATGTGTATAAATTCTGCATTTATTTACCTTTTTCATGAGATTTAACTGGGCTCTGTTTCTGCCTTGTGACCAGAAAGAATTTGACTCAGGTTTATATTTATCACAGCGGGTAGATGTCCCAGTAAAGAACTGATGCTCTCATCAAGTGCTGAAGACCTATAAGCCTCAGATGCCTGCAGACATTTCTCCTTAAAACTGAGTTGATTCAAATTGCTGTGTGAAATCAAAAGCACATTTTTCATCTCTCCAAAAGGTGGGCTTAAAAACTTTTATCTGTAAACACGCTTGAAGCACTCGGTGGCATGCATGAGTGCTCTCACACAAGAGCACATATTTGGCTTGTGGATAATGGGAGCTATCTGGGTCCTACTTCTCCTTTCATGACAGGTCTTAACCTTTGAGGTGGGACATATACGGCAGAGATGTCTCTCTCTTCTCCTGGAAATGTCTGCTGGAACGTACTCAGTAAATCCCCCCTGACCAGTAAAGCCTCAGCAGAGGCTCATCTTATTGAAACTTCAGTGGGATTGTTTAGATAAAGATCAGGCTGTCAGAGAAAATATGCAGCTCTCAGTAGTGTGTGAGAGATGTGATATTTTAACTGGTCATCCTGCTGTCACATGAGAATAGAGCCGCAGTAGATGTATGTCATCACCATGGATCACAGGATGGGATTCAATTGTTTTGTGATATTTACTAAATATTAGAAAGTCATGCTGGATGAACGTGATATTCTGCTCATTAGCATTTAGTAGGTACTTTGATGCATTGGTGACTGAATGTGTCGACTCTTCATCACTTATTGCGGTGACAACAGCAGTTTCTGGCAAGTCGCTTCACTCGACAGTGACTCATTTTTCAACACGGCTTTCTCACACTGTTGACAAAATGGGAGAAGCTTTGCTGCAGAGCCTCTCATGTCTGCTCAGTCGTGAACAGAAAGAAAATCTTAAACTTACTTCTGTGTAGTGTGTCTTTGCGCTCACATCTCCAGCTGGACACCCTCCCACCTTGAGCTCTTTCCCTGGAACAGCTCGCCTTCTTGAGATTTGGTGCCTGAACACCCGGTCTGACAGCTCTCCCTCACTGAATGCCTCTGCTGCTAATTTACCGTGCGTGCTCAGTCAGTTCAGTGGCCGCCAGTAAGAGCTGAGTGGAGCCAATACAGATGAACATATGGCAGAAATGGCAAAGATGATGATCCTGTGAGCAGCACTGCCCAAGACTGACAAGAACTCCACAGACAGGCACACATTGAAATCTGTTTTATAGTGATTTAGTGTGATAATCAGCCTCTGAAAATAGTTGTATAATGTCTTTGGTGAAATCGCTGAAGTAACAACAAACAGCATTGTTAATTTTACAAGCTGAAGTACGCTGCTTTGTAAATTAACCAATTATGTAACCTAAGTATACATTGATTTGAAGCATTTTTGTTTGGTTTTAACAACAGCTATTAAAGACATTAGTCTGTGGAAACTCAGGCTTGCTTTTCGCCCCATACCCCTCTGCAGCCATCGAACACAGCAGTCAGCCATGTTTTCAATCTGCCTGTGTTGTTTCTGCCTCCGCAGGCTACTTATACTGGACGCAGTTAGGTTTCATTTTGTGTCTTTATTTGATTTTATTAAGGTGGAGGTGGAGGCTGGAAAGACAATCCTAGTCCTTACCCAAGAGCTGGCAAGCCTCTGGTTGAGGGTGCAGAGGGGGGCTCATCATGTCCGCTGGCCCAGTCCAAGCTCGGCTGGTCCACCTTCGGGGGTTTCGGAGGTGGCGGTGGGGCCTGCACAGCCGGTGGTGGTGGAGGAGGGTACAGAGGTAACAATATTTCACACTGCTGTACCATTTCTACCCCTGCACTGAGAAACCCAAATCACTTTCATGTCTGTTCTTTTCATCTATCTCACTATTTCGTGTCCTCTCAGTGGAGAACCCCTGAATCAAAGAAGAACACTCATAATTCTTGTTGCATTTCTGACTTGTCTTTGTGACTTCTACAGAAAATGCACTGTTACATGTAATGTCACAGATGCAGTCCTTTGCTATGATTGTCATACAGACTAGTTCCACATATTCCTATTCGTTAGTTCTACGGTTTAATCCTTGGGTAAATTTAGATGGTTGCCATAGCCTGCAGGATGGAGCGGCTTTACTGTAAGATCACTGCAGTCTAATCACAGCATTGTGTCTTTCAACCTTCTGTCATCGAAATTAAAATGTAGTCGACAGAAAACAGTTGAGAGTGGTGGCAATACTGATGGGTTGAAAACAGGATCAAAAAGGTGTTACTGTAATGCTGACGGACAGGTGACTTGACCACATTAAATGTGTGACAGGAGGAGACGCTGCACTGACGGATGGGATTACTGCTGATGGTCAGAACGGAGTCTCGTTCATTCATCCGATGGGAGAGATTTTCCTGCAACCTCTGGCTGGTGAGCCACAATCTGATGCACCACATAATGTCACAATTATGTAAATACAAGAAACAATGTTGACAAAGGACTAGTCCAAATGAAAGCACATTAATGTAATGCAGTCCAGTCTAATGCTCCGTGTCTATGATGACTAAAAGCCCAAGGAAAGGAGACAAGACCTTGGGTTTTTTGTTAGTTTGTAATAGTAAATTTCCTGTGTGTTTGTTGTGTGGAGCTAAAATGAAATAGAATTGAATAGAATTGATTTGATGAACGCTGTGAGCTGTGGTTGGGTTTAATATTTCTTTGGTAAAACTAGAATTAAATACATGGAGAACAAAGACATACTGTAAAGCACTGTTGTGGGTGAAATAAGATGCAGCTGAAAGCACAGGAAAGGGCTGGGAAGCTAACACAAAGTATATTTTTACTTTTTCATCAGTGAAGGGTAGAGTACAATAGAAATACGAATATAGCAGAGTTGAAGACAATGAAATACATGGGCAAAAACAAGTTAGTGGATGAGAGGTGAGGTGAGTGAGGATTTTTCTTTTTCTTGTGGAATAAAAGATGTTACAAAAAATAGTCCACATGACAAGACGCCACCCTGCATGTTATTTATGCACAATTCAAATACATATTCAGAGTTATGTAACATATTTGCATCCTAGCTTTGGATCTCTCTCAAATAGACAGCATTAAACATAACTGATCCCACAGCACAGAGACACTGTCAGTGTGAAGATTAAATCCTGAGCTCCAGGGCCTCTGTTCACTTAACTCTCTGAGCTATTGATCCACTCAGGGCCTGTGTGTGTGTGTGTGAGTGCGTGTGTGTGTGTGCGTGTGCGTACACTTAGGTTTGTGCCAAACTATCTGTCTGAACACTTACATCGACACACAGGACTGTATGAAGTGATGGTGCCCCCCCCCCTCTCTTTTTGTTTTTGGTGAGACTACCATCTGATTCTAATTATTCAGCAGGAGGAACAGGAAGGCAGTTGACTAATTCACAGCCTCATGGAGCCTGTTGCCTTCGGCGCCAATAGACAGACTTCCATTCTCATGTGAAAGACGCTGTTGTTGTTGCTGCGTGTGCTGCCAGTCATCACTCACAAACACAATGACGGCCTCAGCGACATGAAACACATTGATGGAGAGATCAGAGAAAAAGAGATGTTATCATGATTGAGTTTGAAAGCCAAATAGGTTTTTCGTTTTGAGGTTAAACATCTCTGACTGTAGAGCGATGTTAAATATTTAACACACGTGGCACAAGCCTCCTATTCATAATTTGTATCTACAAACAATGGAGCACTGTTAAGTCCAGAATGTAGAGTAACCTAATAATGGTAAAAGTATCAAATTACAACTTTATGTAAAATCTAGACCAAGGTTTTGGGCCTGTAATAGTTAAATGTATCGCAGCGTAGTCATATCATTGTATTTTTCACACATGAACACGCAGAACACGACTTGTAATGAGTTCAGAGTCTGAAAAATGAGACTGATGACGGATGATTTTTCTTTCTGTCAGTAGCTAAAAGACCAAAACCAACACAGCCACTATTAGTCTTTGAGTTTCTCTCCCATTCAAACCTACTTAGCCTACTTAATGATGAACAGTAAGGCACTGTCATTTTTGGCAAACATTATTCAAACGGGAGTAAACATTGTTTTTGTTTGTTGGCAGACTGCTTTAAGCTGCAAGGTGCTGTATGTGAGACTGACTCAAATAAACCACAATAAACAAACATGTCAGTTAGGACCTGCTGTAAATGTTTCTGTGTGTGCACTGTTCCCTCCAGCGATGGAGAGTCATGGGGAGTGTCTGATCAAGGTGCAGCTGACCTGCACCCACTGCCAGACGCAGAGCTGCAAACGCGATGAGGACACTCACCTTATACGCTGTCTCTGCGACGAAGACGAAGTCCTGGCCAGCGACAATGTGACATGTATTGGTACTATAGGTACGTAATTAACCCCCCGCAATAGGACTGGGTAATAGTCACTCTGTTAGCTCACGTCATTTTTATTTGAGACCATAGATGGCACAGATTTAACGCCTTTTTGGAGGCTGTTAATCGAAACTCTTCTTCTCCCTCACCCAGCAGCTCCTCAAGGCCCAGCACTGCAGGGCCAGATGTCAACGTCACTGATCCTGGCAGTTGTGGTCTCCACCATTGCAAGTGGCATCGCGCTGATCTGCGCTGGCGTCATCCTCAGTAAGAGACTCGTCCAGTTCTGTGTGCAATCTGTGCCTTCCACCTTCCACCGGCTGTGAGCACAGCTGGATTCACTGATGCTTCCAGACGTTACTGACAAGAGAAACAGGAGTACCTTTGATAAGTGTTGGTTTAAGTGCCCTCCACTGGCTGTGTGCTGGATGATTAAAGGAGCCGTAGGAAAGATATGGGTCCACATACAAACACTTTTTTTATTGCAAGCACTTGTTTGGGGTGATGCTCTTCTTTCTCTGGCTGTAAATGTGGTAGAAATAAGCTCAAAGAGTGAAACAAGATTATACTGCAAGTGAAAAGTTAGATAATAGAGGTGATTGAGGTCAAACGGCATATTGTTTATATCTTATATTTAGAGCCTACATGAGAACGATTGCTCCCATGGAAGCATGAAACAGTCGAGATGTACTGTAAGCCCATCTCAACGTATGACTAATGTAAAAACATGATTGGATATGACAAGTACAAGCAGAAAGCCTTGACATTTAACGAGGAAGTTTCTCTCTCGAAGATGTGTAGTGCTAAGTGAGATTAGATAGTAGAGAGTAAATGTCAGGCTGAAAATAAGCAAAAAAAAAAGAAAAAAGCACAGCCACAGTCATAAGTTTATCTGAACCCGTGGGCATTGACTCTGTGATAAGAGTTTTAGATATAGCAGAAAGACTGCAGCTGTGATACAGCTAAACACTATTGACACAAAGCACTGTGATGTACAGGACAGAGGAGAGGAAGAGCAATGAGCATCTGTTCCTGACTGAAGAACTCACTGGTGTTGTTGCAGGTTTGGGTCAAAATGAGACAAGTGGACAGTCAGACATGATGTAAAAAGCTTTACAGATGATGAGTAAAGTGCTTAAAATGGGAATAATTAGGGAAATAACCAGTTTATGCAGTTTTAATAACACTCTATCAATGAAAAAGACAGACAACAGAGGGATAAAGAGACAACCACAATGTACTATTTAATATAATTATAACATCCATGTTGTACAATAACTAATGTTAAATGTTTAACTTGGTCTAAAAAGCTGCTATGCAATATATACTGTTAGATGTTGACTTATATACTAAACCTTATTTTAGGAACTGCAGACTCTATATAAACACTATTTGTCTGTAGTTTTAACAACATGTGCAGTTATTTTGCAGTTATATAGGACAGTGAGGGATTATACAGCTAACTATGCTCTTTTTGCACCTTGTCACCTTTTTTGCATCTGCTGCAGATAACTGGGAAGGGACTCCTTAACATACTGGTCAACCCGCTAATCCTCCACCACGTGCAGTTCGAGGTGTTATGTATAACAGGTTCTCTCTCTCTTTCTAGTGGCCTCTCCGTGGCCTCAATGATATGGCTGAATATTAAGCAAAGTTCAGCTATGGAGGAGTTGCTCCCACAGTCAGTGTTGGTGAATCTAAACTTTGTGTTAAGGCCTCTGGAGGAATCTGCACAGCACTTCCTGTTGAAAATATCAGTTTCACTCAGCTTGGTGGGCTCAAACACAGACTGACAAGAAAACCAGGCATAGCAAAAGCAGTGATATAAAATAAACCTCCTGTAAGGAAAGTGGTCTTAGTGTAAAGCTGATGGATTAGATGAGATGTTTTTCCCATTCACAGTGAGACCTGAGCAAGGTAATTGAAGTTTTCCAGTCGACCTTAAAGCAAAACAGCTCATTACACTTGGGGCACCAAAATGGCATAAATCAGAAAATCAACCAAACTATTTCCATTTCCCTTGACATGATGGACTATTATGAGACAGAATATTGATTTTGGAAGTGGTTGCTACTGCATACATAACATGCACATTGGGAAAACACTATTTTCAGGAGATGTATCAGAATATGTTGATAAAATGTAAAGTAAAACAAACTGGTTCTTGCTGCAGAGGCAGGCAGAACTACTGGGACACACTGTCCTTTCAGGAGACGAGAGATGGAAAGAAAGGGGCAACAATGTTGTGAAAGGACAGATATGTTTAAAAAGAATGGTGAACAGGAGATGCATTACTGGAATGGACAGGGTAGCAAAGGTTAACGTCAGCATGACCGCCGAATATTAGTCATCGGAAAATTGTTCTTTTCTAAAACAAAAATAAATAAATACACAAAGTTCTGAACAGAGAAAACAGCAAAGTTTTAGTGTACATAACAACAATGCACACAGTTTGAGGTTAGGAAAGCTAAGCTGAACATAGCTTCACTCTGTGTAATCAGAGTGTAATCAGACAGATACTAATTGCAGATGAACTGTGGAGTGTAACTACATGACATTGAACTCCTGTAATTATCAGACAAAGTGCAAACAGGGCACAACATACTGGGGCAAACAACTTCTTTATGAGAAATGGGTGAAGTATTTAGCGTGCCTTCTTACTAACTGCATTGTGTGTAATTGTGTGAATTTGCAAGTGAATAAATCAAGTACTAAACCAAGATGGTGGTGACCTGTGTGCAGTACCTGACATGCATTGCTTTTAGAAAAGGAACACTGTATTGTATTTATCAGGGACTTTGAAAAAGGAAAAAAAAACAAACAGACACACTCACACACACACCCTTAAGGTTAACGGTGTCTCTCCACCTGAGCTCTCCCCCATGCAGGGAGGTAGTCTGTTCCCTGGGCGCCCCATCTCC
>OMNW01015660.1:0-12605 GCA_900303245.1 Selene dorsalis
AGGAGAGGAGAGGAGAGGAGAGGAGAGGAGAGGAGAGGACCTAGGAGACAGGGTAGATGGGACAGGAGTCAAGGAGAAGCACAGACAGGAAAATAGGAAGAGGGGAGAGGAAATAAAATGAGGAGACAGATACAGAAACAAAGAAAGGATGGAGACAAGGGACACCAACAGCCACAATGTTTTCATCCTTTAAGTAAGTTGCTTTCACTTCACATCAGAGAGGAAGTGCAGAAACAGTAATGACCACTGCTCTGCTCCCAGTGTGCAGTTGTAGTTTACCTGTACAGTTTGAGGACGATGGTGCCGTACATGATGGCGAAACCCAGGAGGCGGACCCACCTCAGGAGGATGCAGCGAAACACACTGGGATGGAAGTACAGGATCATCACCTGCGGAGAGGGGCAGCAGGGTCACATCACACACTGTGGGACACTGTGATAGCTACTTTGTTTTCTGGTCAGCGGTGAATCACTCACATCCGCTCCTGTCACAGTCCTCCCATATTCACACAGAAGGAGTCGGAAATGAAAATGATGTAAGTCTAACAGCCTGTGAGAACCAAAGCTCGAGGCAGATTTGGCCACGCAGATATCTCACACCTCCACAGCTCCCACTGACATCTCCTAGCTGTATGTTGTTCATATGTCAGCTGCCAGAACACATTAGCAAAGAGAGTTTGACAGGGTTATTCTCTATAATGTCATGTGGTGATGTTTAACAACCTCGTTTTCTATATGTGCCTATGTGTGACTAAATCTGAGTTTGTGCATTTGCATGTTGATCTGTTTTTTTATATGCATGGACATGGACATGTGTCTCAGTGCATGTGCAGATGAGGTTTCTGACTCTGTGACTGATCTATCTCAGAACAGAGAATTTGCTGGTGGCTGATAAAATGTCAGCCTATCATTTTCTGCTTGGTGGGAGATTTATTCGCACATATTGCTGTTAAAGACGAGGCAGCGACAGAGGAGAAGGGCTGCAAAGATCAGAGCTTCCATTTGCACATCTGTTACGGCTTGGTTTCATTTCATCAGCGTGTATCTCAGTGAGACTACACATGTCAAATCTCCGGTGGCCTCGAATGAAGCTGAAGATCCCGAGCAGTGAATACCTGCTTTTACTCACCTGGCGGATACACATCCTCCGCCATGCTGTTAAGCATGACTCCTTCCTGAGTGCTGCTGTTTAAATGTGTCTGCATTAATGTGCAGGAAGCATACAGAGGTACTCAAGTCTTAATTCTGATGATTACAGCCTGTTGAAGCCTCGTTTAAGCAGCACATCTCTTCGTCTGATGAACAATGATACATTATTCAGCACAGATGTATAATAGAACAGGTGCACTGATCATAATCAAAATGCCCTGCACTGAAATGTAACACATGATGAACACTGATGTTGCCATATGTGTCAGCTATACTGTACACACATGCTATGGAGTGAAATATAGTATAGAGTGAAGTATATCTAATTTGATACTGTAACATGTACATATAAAAATCCTATATTATCTATTTCTTAATTTTAAACAAGTCTGTCATGTCTTTATAATGAGTATGGCTTACATACCCAAAATTCAGTATCTCAAAAAATTACAATATTAAGAAAAACGTCACTATTATAACTTAATGCTGTCAAAGCTAATGAACTCAAAACACCTGCAAAGGTTTCCTGAGCATTTAAATGGTCTGGTTCAGTAGCTACACTGTCATGGAGAAGACTGCTGACCTCACAGTTGTATGAATCCATGAGTCATCCAACATAAACATCCAAAAAGGCTCTGTTGCAGTTAAGGTTGTAAAACACTTTTGGTTTCACTATTTGAAATTGTTGCTTCTCAGTGCTTGACTACATTCACCAGTCGGTTACTTTTCTGTCCTTAGGTTCAGGGCCTGAAGTACAGTGGATTTTTAGAGGAGCATAATAACAACTGAACCAAAATGAGAGTTATGAGCTGTAAAACAGAAATAATGAGGCAAAAGACACAAAGAAGCTGCAGAGCTGGTGATTATTTTTTGTGGATTCATCACTACGAGAGACTCCTTTGATTTAATTCACATTCATCTGATCCATTGTTTATATAATAACGCCAACTAGAGTTGCTGCAAAGAATTGACTCGCATTTTTATGTTTACCCTAAAGCAGCACTGACATGCCTGTATAGGCGAAAATACATGGCTTATTGTTTGCTATAATTGTTCCTGTAGTCAATACAGGACACAGAAACTTCTCCTCATTTAGAGTCAGTAGAAGAGATGGTGATGAAATGTTCAATCAAAAATACACTTAAAGTTAATAAGAGGCCTCGGCAGCCTGAGGTGAACCAGACAAATCATTTTATTCCAACGTTAGAGTCAGGAAGAATTTCCTCCTCCTGAGTTTCTTTGCTGAGCTGCAGTTAAAAAAATAGAAACACAAAGAAGGACCTCGGTACCGGAGGACTGTAATTTTGAAAGCTTGATTTGACGAACCCAGACTGCTAAAATCTCAAATTAACTGCAGCTGAACCTCTGTAACTCTCTGTATGATGAATGTGGATCTTGTCCCTGCTCATCCTGACTGCAGCCGGTGTGGACAGGAGGAAGATCTTCATCTTCATCTACTTCATCCACACTTGTGGTAGCTTTAACTTTTACAAAACTGTGATGCAGTGAAGTGTAAAACCAGAATTATTTGTGAAGTATGACTCAGAGATACAGTCAGACACAACTGCACATGATTACATAACTACAGGTACACATGATAAGAGGGGAAGTATACTGAATGAACAGTGTCCACCTGTGGGTGGTTGGTGCAGTTAGTTACAGATGTAGTATAAGTGCATCCCATGAGGAGCCCAGCCAGTGATTTATCTCCACTCTTATTCTTACGACACCTTGGCATTCAAGAGGCAGCAGCTCTCTGGTGTAATTAAGCTTGAGAAACAGCAGCACCTGCAGCTTCTTTTCTCCCAGAAAAGGAGCACAACATCTGTGGCAAACTCTCGACACCGACCCTGAGGCTGCAGGAGCCTGGCTGTGAGATGTGTTAAAAGAATAAAAGTGTTCACTTTTATAAGAAGAATAAAAACAGACGGATAAAATGACAGAAAATATAAAAAATATAATAAAATATATATCACACTGCGATTCAGGAAGCTGATCTGAAACAGTCAAGAGATGACACAGTGAAGATATATCACAGGGATACTGTACAGCATGTTACTTTCTTTAATCATCATAATCCTGCCACATGTGCTCTATAATCACACGCAGTGTCAAAACTATAGCAAAATGTATTTCACCCACTCAACCCACCCAACATGTACTGGCGCACAGTTTAAGCTGTTACAATATCTGGATTCTCAGCCTTTAGTCCGTCCTTTCTCAGCTCAGCTCTGGTGAGCACAGATGTCTCTCTCACCTCCTGATTAACAATGTGACACACAGAGTCAAAGCACCGAGCGCACTTTCCCTCCATCCACAATCCTCATCAAAACCTCGCCGCGTCAAAGGCTGTCATTGGTATGCTGGTCATGAAAGCGCAGGAAGCCAAGTCCATATTATACCCAAGAACAGGAATTATAGCTGTTCCTCCTTAATGCTCCACTGCTGGCTTTAAGTCACCATTGCAGCTCAGGATCTGATAAATTAGCTGGTTTATGGTAGACAGGTATGGATGAAGAAAAGGGAGTTTTATTTCAGACATCCAGTTTGAAACAAACTGAGTTTGCAGAGCACCCGCTAAACATGATGCAGAACTCGAATGACAACCTTACTGAAAAAAATCAGTTCTTAAAGGAGCTATATGTAAGAAATGTATGGCAAGTTATCATAAAATCACTCAGTGTGTCACTAGAGACAAAGGAATCATGTTAATTTGAAATTGATCTAACTGACAACAACAGTACAGCCAGAATATTCTAAAAAAAATTCTAGCACACAAATCATGTTTATGTTTTGATTTTGTGTTATGGCCTGTTGTGCCACCCACCGCTCTCTCCCAATCACTAAGTCAGTGGCATTTCAGCCTCCAGGTTGCCAGTTACCACTGAGCTGCACCTACAAGCATTGTGCCTGACGTTACTAAAAGACCTCACCATGACAAAAGCAGAAACAAAACCAGGATCTGCACAGGAGAGAGAAGCAGAGCAGAACTTGAGGACAGATGCCGGAGTGGGTAATTTTCTCCTGGACACACACCTAGCTTCTTGCACAATAATCCCTATTCCCAGTAAACAGTTTACAGTGGTGTGCAGACTGTGTGGGTGAGTCTCGGGGTGCCATAGCTACAAAGCTGGAGCAGGGCAGAGGTTAGTGTGTTGCTATCTGGCAACCTCGAGCCTGGCGGGAGGGGAGGGGAAACAACATGCTGCAGTATTTTAAATTTTAATGCAGCAACAGTTTTGGCCACTATCCTCCTTTTAAAAGGAATATTTAAACATGTGTGGAAGTTACTTGCACACAAAAACAGTCGATAAGAGAATTTCTTCAGAAACTAAACTGTTTCTTTTTATCTGCATTCATTGATTTTCACAGGACAACAGGTTGTAAGCCTGACCGTGACAAATAACACCTCATGAAATTATTATGGTGTCTTAGCAAAAGCAGCTTACTGACATATCAAAAAGGCATGGGGGCAAATTAGGGAGCAGACTTGCACCTTTGTTGAAATTAATTGAGGAAATATTGACTACTTAATCCCTCCCTGCCTGTTCCCATGAGTAGAGTTCACTGAGCATGTGGACATGAATGCTACTTAAGACGTGATTTCAGCCACAGCTTGCCCAACGGATTTGTTTGTTACTGTCAGGCATCATTTTATTCTGAAAATCCTGACAAGCAGACAGCTGAGCTTTCATATAAGGGAACACCTACAAAAATTCAAGGGAAAGGAAAATAATACAAGAGGGAGTCTTTTGATTTAAAAAGAGGAGATTTAGCATCACTGTGTCTGTGACCAACCTCATCTCTGTGGTTCCTACGTCGACTAAACAAAAAGCCAGAGCCACAGAATCTGCAGGTGAGATTAGAAAATGTCTCACAGTCACAGCAGACAGTTGGTTCCAACAGAGGAGCACACTCCTCCAGGATTTTTACACATTATTTTCTTGAAAATCCATCATGTTAAGATTTCGGTTCATTTAAATCACAGAAACATATCTGATTAGAATTAGAGAAAAAAAAAATCATGACACAAGCCCCGTTACAGGCAATTTATACCGGTGAACATATTCAGTTCAAGTAAACTGTCTGCAGCCGGGGTCTTTGTGTGTGTGTGCACGTCTGCATATAAATGAGGCAGAAAACAAATGCACATATTATTTAGGCCACCAAACAATACGATAAAACCAAACCTGCGTCCTTGCACCTGACTAATGTAAATCTCTCACTCTCTTTTTAGCACTCTTTTCTTTTTCACTAGCTCTCCCAGGTCTTTGTGTTTTTATGAGACAAATTAATTGATCCTAAGCCATTCGTATTCATAAAGAGGCCTAACAGGTTGTATTTAACACAATGGTCTAATTTATGTAATTCCAATATTCTTCCTGCGTGCTCCTGTAAAGAAGCTTGAGTCAGAAGATTACAACTCATGCAGCTAAATCAAATGATACTGTAGATCAGAGAGACAACAAAGAAACAGAGCAAATTTTAACAACCCGTAGGAGTGCAGCAATTCCCCAGACACTTTCGTTTTTTTTTATTTCTTGCAAACTCTCCTTGTTTCAGTCTCTATCCTCCTTTTGTCCTGCTGCCTCTCATGTCTCACTCTCACGCTAACCCGTGGTTAGGATTAGCATCCTGCCTGGCACCTTCATCTCTGAGCAAACATCCAGCCTTCCAGCTCTCCGGTCTACAAGACGGACCAAAATAATAAATCACCTCTGCAAATAAGATGTATAAGTAGGCCACGCTGTTTCTTACACCCACGTACACAAATGCAGGAATGCAAAACCATGCACAAATGCACATGCACACAATCGCAGGAAAATGTGAAGCTACAAATCCACTTAAAAACACACTCATAATCCATCTTCCATCCTGCCTGTGCACGCATACCGACGCACAGAGACGGGGCCCACACAAACAGTGTCACACCCTTTCTGCAGTGCTACCCATGTGGACTACAAAGTCACTGGGGACTGTGAAATAAAAAAGCCACATGTTTATATTGCTCAGAAGAGAAGGTAGACCTCCTGGTTTGCATCCAACCTCCAGTGCCTCCTCCATCAATTAATCAGCAGATGTATTTTTAAAACAAGTTGTGCTAGAACTTGATGGACTGTTTAAAAATGCATTGAGCACCAGAGGAGGAGCAGCTTCACCAGGCTCGCAGCAGCTGAGGAGGCTTGTGGTGGCAGCAAAAAAGAAACAGCAGCAGCAACAAACGATAAGACTGCAGGAGAGGAGACAGACGCAAAGGTGAGACGGAGAGAGAGAGAACACGCAGAGGGGGTAATGAAAGGAAAACATGGGGTGAGCGGAGGTAGAGACAGGCAGGAAAGGTGCTAAGAAATGCAAAAAAAAAAAAATCCTGAGACGCAGCAGAGCAAAGGGAAAAAAAGGACCCATGAGTGTGTGAGAGTGGCAGGATATCTGGGGGAAACTATTTTTGGTACTTGAGTGATCCTCGGGGTGAACAGGGGGAGAGGGTGGATGGACAGATGCAAAATCAAATCCATTCTGAGCATCACAGCAGATATGTACACAAAGAGTGGTCACACAAGGACGAGCCCACAACACCTGCAGCTCTTTGTATGCTGCACCAAAAACTACCAGGCTCTCCATTCTGATGCTAATGTCTTCCTTACACCCTAAGACTCAGGTAACTTCAGAATCAGAACAAAACCTTCATCCCAACAGTCAGCCGTGCGCTCTGAAGCTCTTTCTTCTCAACAGATTTTGTTTTTTGTTCCCTTTTTTTTCATTCTCTTTCAAAATGGCTATCGTCCAGCCATCAGACTTTGTGTTTGAGGAGAGCAGAGGCTCACTGTTGGCAGTCTGTGCAAGTGTTTGAAGGCAGTCAATTCCCCAGTTACATCAGATCTCCCTGTTACATGGCGCTCAGGTTTCTTCCATCTGTTTCCCTGCTAAAGATGGGCTTCTGACGCGCCACTCCAGGTGCACTGTGGGCTGTGTAAATACACACATATACAATGCACACTGGCGTCCACCCACATGGACCCACTCACACATAGAGACGACACAAAGGCTGGCAAAGGTACATACACAAACAATGAGGCAAACTAATACTGTATGCACATGCACTGTGATGTCCGACTCTCTCTTATTGTCCAGACAATGATCAGTAGAATATGATGACAGCACCCAAAACAGTAGCATATTGCCTTATTTATGCAGGCAACAGGCAACAACAACAACTTTGAAAATAGTGACTTGATTTTCCTGCTAAGCTGTAGATTTGATTAAAGAGAAAGTATGCAGGATATTTACTTTAACTATGCTACACTGCAACAGCTTCAGAGTAATTGTGATGGTTAGATAAATGACTTGTAGTTTGTTATGAGGAAGAATGGAGGCTCTCTGTCTTCCACCTAGTTGCCTTTTGGCTGAAAATCAACCTTGCAAGATCAGCGCCTCCGACCTGGTGTCCAGATCTCGTCTCAGCGGCACAACAACACAAACGCGCCCCGTAACCTGTAATCTTGTGTTTATGATGGATAAGACTACACAAATATACACATCAAAAGTAAGTGGTGGATAAATAACATTATCCACCACTCCATGGATTGATTTATCACCGGGTTCATTGTAAACAAATGCAAATGGCCGGGAGGAGGGTTAGCAAAACAGAGGAGAGGCGACCAGACTTGGATAGTTCTCCTTTAAGGAAAAATATCAAAATGTCAAAATGACCATATTTTAAAGTTGTAGATTTTTATAACATCACACTCTATATTTGTACCATCTATAGTCAGCATTTATCTGCAATGACTACAAAGTGACAAGGCCAGCTGGCTGTGGCTACACTTTTAATGATGCTGCCACACTGTGTAATGTTTTGGCTGGTAACCTGGTAATGTTAAGTTAGACGTGAGCGGAGTAACGGGGCATTGTGGGAAAAAGCCAAAGCGGCCTCATTGCAGGCAGATGTCCTGGTTCGCGGAAGTCATCTGAAAGGAGTGGAAGCACCCTCACCCTCCTAAGTGAACCGCAGTTATTGTCTTGCCAAATAAATAAAGAACTGACCAAACACCGCACCACGTCAGCGGACCAGAGGTCAACGCGACCAGAGCAAGTGACCAGAGGACGCCACCGAAGTTGGGACCAAACCTGATGAGTCGTTGGGTTGAGGCTGCAGGCGGTGTGCATTGGGGCGAAGCAGCTGGTAAGTTACACAGTCTGGCAGCCGACTCCCACTGCGCTCAATTTCCACATAAAATAAACACACCCATGTCATCCCTCACACGTAGACACACGAGCGCACAACCCTAACCCTTATCTCAGTTTCCTTAGTATCCAGGGTGGCATGTTGTCGTGAGAGTCTGATGACAGTGAATGTGACCAACACCAGGCAGAAGGAATCGTGGCCTGATGAATCCTCCAATCTGGGCTGATGTTAAAACCGGTGAGGCTGGTTAATGTGTGGTGCTGAGGCTCCTTCAGTAATCCAGAGCAGAGAGGCAACTCATAAATTAAACATAAATTAATTATGTATTTCAACATAATTACACTATCAAATAGTTTACTTGCTCTATGCGCCTGGCAACCGTGACTCCTGGTGAAGGCAAGTGGGGAAAACACATAAACTCCTGAGGAGGCATCACAACCGGATGAAATATGCCACATTTTGGCTCACAACAACAACATCAATCAGGACTACAGGGCAATGAATGAATCTGATCAGGGAGTGTCAATTTTATAATTTGGAGTTGATGGCTCATTATGAATGCTGGACAAACATAACCTATTTTTGCTGTAGATTACTTAGTCATATTCCAGAGAGAATACCAGGTTAAACATTGTAATTAACACAGGGTCTGGTTTCTGCCAGAACGACACCTACTTGGCTCATGGAAAAAAGAAGAGAGGATTCCCTGTATTATATGTTGTTTATCCCTAATGGTGATACTTTATCTGTTTGTGTTGTGTAACATTAAAGAGATGGGCTGAAATGACTTTTATCACATATGGTAAAATGCATCACTGGAAAGATGGGATTTAGTTAAACGTTATCAAATACTTTCAAATTAATATTCAGTTGAATATACTTTAACTCAGTAACTTTATAACTCAGTGATTGATGTAGTTAATTCTGAAATTCATTATAAAGTCATATCTTGCCCCCATTTCTGTAAGTTTTTTTCCCACTGTTTAAAAGTAAATAAAACAATGAAGATTATTCACTCTTGAAATATATAGAAAAGAATCTCCTCAATGTGGGCCAAAATAAAGGAGCATTTTGCATTAAATATGGATTCAGTATCATCCACACAGACAATATGGCACACAGTAGGGTCACTCTAAAGCTTAAAAGGTACAAAGGAACGTAATAATCACATATCTATTTATTACGCCACTATTCCTGGGGTCCCCAGAAATGTATGGATCACATATTAAGAGACTGTGTTACTTCAACAATATTTAGACAGGAAATATTTTGAATCAGATGAAATACAAAAAGTTACTCCCAAGTTATATCAAAAGCAAATGAATCATTGTTTTAAAAGTTTTTTTAAATAAAAAAAAATTGACTAGAGTCATGTTCAAAATGAACACAATGAATTTCAATGTGTCACCTCTGTTGGCACAGCTGTGGACATGACCACAACTCTTTCTGTTATACTCAAAAATAAAAGGGAAATTAAATTCTGGATCGAAGTCTAAAATCTGTCATGTTCTCAGTGTTAAATATGAATGTGAGTGTGTGTGGTGGGATGTAAAGTGCATAACACAAGGACTTTATAGATAATGATAATGATGGACTGTGCAGCCTCGGGCCTTCAGGGAGTTTACGGTGATAATGACTTAGTTGGGCCGTGGATTCTTATAAAAGACTGACAAAAGAGACAGTTAATGTGGAAGTGATTTAACCTGTCTAAGATGCAGAAGCCAGTGCAATGAATAGAAACCTGAACCTTGTACACAGACCACAGAAGACCTGTTATAGTGATAGTGTGATGCAATGATATGTATTATCCGATATAATCTGTTTCTTTCTGCCTGTATCGTCTGGTTTACTCCTCACGAGCTGCTTTGTTCTTTCATAAAATATAGAAATTATTACTTTAACGTGAGAAAACAGAAGCCCATGGAGCAACAGACAGGGTGAGTGACCTGGGAGTAAAATCAGAGGAGACACTCACTGGGAAGTATAACAGCAAAGCTCCAGACAAGATGGCTTCCAGCAGAATGAGACCAGATGTGCGGATGCTCTGAAAGGGAAATGACAAACAAACCATCAATCAATCAATCAGTCAGTGACAGAGAGCGGGTGATTTGTTCCCATCACATACAGATAGGGGGATGACAGCAAATGCAAATAATAAACTTGTGCATCTTTCAAACCAAAACACACAAGGAGGGGGGGGGTTATATTTTTCATCACAGCACTTTTCTTAGTTAAAGTTAATTAGCCACTTTACCTTGAAGAAGATTTATTTTATGTCTTTATGTTAATGCAAAGGGTTCCAGGGACATTTCTTGTGAACTGAGAAAACGGAGAGATTTTGAGGCAACAACACAAATGTCTATAAATAGCACAAAGATTCAACTCAACTTTGCCCGAGGACTGGTTGTAATTATCCTCCACCGCGAGGAGCTCATATTTATTTCACTTTATTCTATTAGCAGAGTGTGCATTATGCAACGACTTTGCTGTGAGTCTTTGAGGATTCGAGGAGGGCTCAGGTAAATGTGGGGTGGATGTTAGTCGAGTCGAACGTACATTAAAGAAATCAAACAAACTTTCCTCACATCAGCCAATATGTCCTTAGTAAAATTCATGTGGGAGTTTTGATACAATGATGTGCAGAAAATTAATATTCATTTAGTCTAATTAACAGACTTTCAACTCCCGCAGACTGAAATCAAGTGCAGTATAAAATTTGAGCTGCTCAATCTGGGACAATTATCTGAGTGCTTCATTTACTGTGTGAGCCCGTGTCTTAAAGTATCATTTACCTCCATCTCTAATAACATTTGGTTAAATAAGTGGGATTTGCCTGTAAGGACTTTTTGCAATGAGATTTGGGTCAAGCTCTGAAAATGCTGGATCCTTCAGTTTCCAAAGTGCAACTCAGTGTTGGCTTATAACAAGAGAGAACACAAGTCCAGCATTGAGACTCTAGCTCTATGGGAGGGAATAATGGACACTGAGAGGGAGAGTGCTCCAAACCAGGAAATGCATCTTTAAATCTAATGTGATTGTACCTTTAGTTCATCTTTACCTGGAAGATGCCAAATCTTTCAAACTTCATGCAACTGGTTCAAATGCAGACTTTCTCTTTCAAGATTGTTACCCCTGATCTCAGACTCAGATCATCCCTGATACACTTGACTAAGTTCCCTCCAGAGCTACAGCAGACATTATGTAACTGTTCTCTCTGGCTCAGTGATTATTTTGTACGATGTGTGACATCTAAATCTAAACCTCGTCGTTAACCCCTGACGTCCTCCTCACCTTGTTCCTCCTGAAGTGATAGACCACCACCATGCTGGCCAGGTCCAGCACCATGCACAGGCCCTGGAAGGAGGCCACAGCGAGCCGCAGAGCACCGTCCTCCTGCACCAGACAGGGAGTGTCGTCGCGGCAGTAGGGGCAGCCCGCACGGCACGGCAGGCACTTGCTTGACACGTCAGATGTGTCATCTCTGTGAGAGCCCTGCTCCTTACCTGGAGACATGAGGGCTCTTTAGATGACATGTAGCAGTGGATACATTCAGGACTTAAGGTGCAGTGAAAAACAACCATTTGGAAAAAAATTGGATCTAATCAGCACTTGGAATCTGATCTGATTTACTGTCATGTTTGTGAGGATTATCACTGTAATCAATTTGCATTTAGCTGTCACATACTGATTTCTCATTAAATGCTCAGTTAATCAACTTGAAGGAGTAGCAATCATCAAGCCAATAAATCACAAAGCCTTGGGGGTCATCATTACAAGAATACAGCCTTTAATTAAGCAGAGGAGGGAGTAAGGAAGGATTGTGGAGAAAATATTGTGACACTTGTCCTTTTATCACATCAGTCAGTGTAACTGTTTCTACACCAGCATGTGGTACACTTGGTTGTGAAGTTAATCAGCTACATGTAAAGAAGATGATGACAGGAAAAAATAAAATAAATCCTCCGTTTTCACTGTTCAGCTCCGCCACTCCGCCCATCTATCTATGTGAGATATCAAGTTAAGTGTCTGATGTCACCAGCTAAAAGCAGCTGGTAACAAAGAAATATTAAGTCAAATTCATGTTGAACTACATAACTCATTCCAACATTTCCAAATAATTTGTTACAGCAGGCTGTGTTTTCCTCCCTCCATCTTTTCTCACCCTTTGATATCTGTCCTTTTGGCCTGTTGCTAGGGAACAATAGAAAATCTGTTTGCAGCCTGGTCTGTTTTCAGGCTGATCCACAAGGAATAACAGGCAGGTTCCAGGA
>OMNW01015662.1:0-12648 GCA_900303245.1 Selene dorsalis
TGCAGCTCGATAGGGTTGAGTGACCACATCAGGTCTAGAGGCGAGTGGCGAGACATGGGCAAAACCCGATGGCTTTAAGTCAAGAGGATTAGATTCAGGGTCTCTCTCCCTCTCTCTTTAACCCCCTTTCTCTCTCCCCTACCCCCAACTCTCACAACCCCCTCCCTCGCCTCTCTTCATGTCTGTTAGGTGGACTGCCCCAGTGCAGGGCGCCCAATCAGTAAAGAGAAGAACCAAAGTATTACTAATAGTCTGGTTTTAATGTTTCAAGTGGTAAACCAGAGAGCTGGCCCGTATGCTCGGCACCAAGGTAAACAGGTCAATAGTATTGATCCTGATTCTGACTCTCTCTCTCACTCTCTCTCTCTCTCTCTTCCTCTCACACACACACACACACACACACACCCTGAAATCCCACAGGCTTCGACACATTCGGACATGGAGGAAAAACAGGTACGCACAATGTACAAACATCAACTCTCTCAAATCCTCATGTCTAATTTCACTCAGTCTAACACTGCAAAAAAGAATCTGTGGCAGGTAGCAGTCTGCACGCCGCAGCAGCTGCACCCAAACACGAGGGCAGAGCGAGTCATTTGAATACAGATTCCTATTGTCCTTCTTATGTCAATAAAACTCAGCAGTGCTAAGGAACTAGCGTGGTCAGCAACATTATGGGACTAATTAGCATTTTCTTCTTTCTTCTGCTGGTTGATCTGTTTAAACAAGCCTGGGGGGTCTGCTGTACTTACTGTAATTAAAGCAAAAGGAGCGACTCTTACTTGAGAGAAGGCACACATAAAGGCTTCCTCACAATGGGGACCTCGAAACTGCACCAGTAAGTATCCCGAAGTGGTTTTTGTACAGAGAAATACAAAGGGCTATACAAAAGGTGAGGTTGGCAGGTTAGTGCAGTGGTTAGTGAGTTTTTCACCCCACTGGGGCCAAGATTTGTTCCTCTCAGTATGGCCATACCTGTCGAAGCCTCCCTGAATGATACTTATTTAACCCCTAGCCACTCCAGGAGCACCGCAAAGTTGCTGAAGCTGCATCCCAGCTAGGCAAAAGAAAATTCCTTTGCCTCTTGGGCAATGCATAAAGAACATCAGAAATGATAATGAAAGAAGCTGCAATAAATACACAGAATGATTTGTAATAAGAATGAGAAAGACACTGATTCTTGCTTCCCCTTGCTTTTTCTATACTGAGGAGAAAGGAAGAAAAATAAAACATAAAAAGAAATCCAGGAGAAAAGTTGTGGGAGAGACAGTGATAGGTTTTATCGGCTGATATGAACTCAAACAGACAACTCCTCTCCTCTGATACTGCTCCATCTTTTCTGGCTGTGGGCCATGTTACTAGTAGCGGAGATCACTGAGGCATTAACAGCACAGCTATGACACCAATGTAATACAGCCGCTCTGCTCTAGATTATGACACTTAGCATAGATTGGATAACCCTTATTATGGCGTTCATTTAAGCTAACATTAGGCAAATTATAGGCTGCCATGACACAGATACCACGGCTGTTTAGACAAGTGCTGACACTAAGGAACTGCTGTTGCGTGATTTGGTCTGATGTGATTGATGCAACAGTTTCTCTAATGTGAAGTATCTCTGTTCTGAAGGATATAATTATTTCACAAGTATATCATTATTTCTGAAAAGCCTCATTTCAGCGTGAACTGTCCTAAAACTTCATGTTAATTTTCTCACAGACTCATTAAATTATTTCAAATATAAGCGTGCCCTCTCATTTTCTGCGCACACGCACGCAGGGTGCCATCCAGAAGCAAATGACTGTATTTTTTTTATACATTACATATAACGGCTCAGTGCTCTTAAGTCTTTTCTTCATGCTTGTTACAGCTCTGTTCCTGCTCAGAGAGACTGGCAAAAAAATGGCAGCATCCAGCCTTTTAAGGCATATGCAACTGCCACTGCTGTTTCAACACACTCATGCAGAGGCACTGATTATTCGTTTGGCTTGCTCTTCACCGGCAAAGCCCTCTCCCTTGTCCGGTAAGGCAACTGAGATTTTAGCAAGTTCGGGAAACTGCTGCATCAAAATCTACTGTACGAGAAATTGGAAACAGCAGGTTCACTGATCCAGCTGATGATTATCATAAGGTCAACAACAACAACCAGCAGAAATGCTGTCAAAGGTGCGATCTTAGATGTACTCTGTTTATATGCCCCTATAATCACAAAACCTTTGTGTAACACTGCTTATTGTACCATGTATTTGGTAGTTAGGCGAAACATCTTTCAAGGGCACACATGCTCATGTGAGTTAACAATATATACAATAACATATGGTTTATGCACAATGTCATGTATATTTTCTGAAAATGCGATACCTAGAGAGTTTTCACTTGTAGAAAGAAATGGTGTAGTTATAAAAACAACATTAAATTGTTCAATCATTTGTATCTTCTGCTCAATTACAGAGATGAAAAGCCTCTTAAGTACAAAAAAAGAGGAAATGTGCGTGTAATTCCTGCTGAAAACCAGATACTTGTGTTTTGTATTTTCATTATGTTGAATATTTTCACAGGCAGTTTGGATGAGGCGGGTTCTGTAGTGTTTGTAAATGGCATGTGACAGAAGTAACAAATGCAGTGAGTGTGCATGACAAATCCACAGACTGTCATTCATGGGAGGTCCATACAGTAAGCTCTAACGTGAAAACACTGTGTGTGTGTCTATTGTGACACATTTGTAAACTCGTGTGTGTACACTGTTGCTTGTTTCCACATGCGTACATGATGCATGATGTGTTTAAGTGCATGCAAGTTGTGTGTGTGTCTGTGTGTGTGTGTGTGTGTTGTATGTGTGTATGTATGTATAAGCCCTTGGGAGAAAACCCTGTCTTAGGTTGTGTGTGACAGGCAGCCATCCTGCCAGATCAAGACCTGTCAGCCATGAAACCCGGCCCCAGCCTCTGTTCCTTCTCCTCTTCTTCTCTCCTTCCATTTCTGTGTCTCTATCCCATCCCTCCATCCACATTGGAGCCTTAAACAAGCAGCAGCACTTATCAGCCAGAAAAATAATTGGGAGGTCTGCCTCCTGCAATATGCTGGTCCTCCCCTCCATCCATACGGGTCGCTTCAGCGGTGTCAGCTCCCACCAGGGGGAACGCTGGGTGCCAGGGCAAAGTCTAACTATCTCTATCAGTGATTCTCTTTTTTTTGGCTGTCTTCTTTTCTCATTCTGCATCATTAACACTATCGATCCAACTGCTCATCTGTGCATCTATCTGGCCATCTATCCATCCAGTTTATCTCCCCAAATGTGACTTGCAAACTCCAAATTGTTAACTCTTCTCCCTAACATAGATCTTCTCCCTTAAAGGGTCAACTAAGAGCCGGGGGGGGCGTTTGAGGTGGACAGCATTATGGGTGCTCTCCGGAGCATCAGTACGATGTCACTGTCATGTCACAAGGCCGTCTGAGCATCTCGTGCGGTCGAGCTAGATGGCAAGCAGGGAGACAAAGAGATAGATCCAAGGGACCCGCGGGAGTTGATGTTGCACCACTGTTGTAGAGGATATGTAGTGGCATGTGTGCGATGTGTGTTTGCGTGCATGTGTGTGTTTCTACACTGAGGAGCCATGACAGGGACAGTGGTTCAGCTGTCATTCCGGGGTGCTACGATGCGATTGGCCGGGACTGACAGGTCAGGGGGGGATCATGACCGAAAGAGCAGCGTGTGGGCGCTTCTGTGTGTCCGTGCGTGTGCTGCAGCACAGAAAGAGACGCCAGAGTATTACCTCCCCAAACGTCACAACCACTGAGCTATATCGCTCTACCTTGCCGTATAGGTCTGACATGCTGTGACCTTACCCTGCCCACTGGTATTTGGGTGTAATAACCCTTTATTGATACACAGGGGAGAGTGGCATAATGTAAAAGCAGCGCCTACACACACTGAAATCAAGTCTATTTACCTATGGTGCCCAGGGGTAACTGACTGCATATGGCCATCTATAGCTACACGAAATGCCTTTAGGCATTGTGAACTCTATGACCCTCTATTTATACTTTTTACTACACTGGTACTCAATAGTGTCCTATAGGACCCCTTAGATGGTCATCCAGTGTGTCAAAATGAACCCTACACAGTTGACTCTTGCATAAGCGAGGGCAGTTACTAAACCTCTGACCCATTTCTGAATACATTACGCACCTAACTACTACTCCCACGCATGTGTCCCCCAACACCAAGATACCATTTTGCCCTTGAGCCACTCTCTGCCTAAGCTTTCCCTGTGCAAGTCCAAGCGGCTGCAACTGCCTCCCACAATGCACGGGGTGACATTGAGAGGGCCCCGAGTCTCAGCGGATTTGGGGTATCCATCCGGCTACCCGCACACAAATAAATAATGCAATGGCCGGCTAATGCAGTGGGCCCTGACGCAGTGGCTGACGTTGCCTGCAGCTACCTTTGGGCTGGAAAATAATTACCATGCAAAAGAGGGGGGAAAAAGGCCCCCATACACAGTGTAATGGGCTAAAATGGGGTGATACAATGCAGCTGCCCTCCACGCATCGATGGCTCTCTCTCTTGCTCCTTCTTTTTCTCCATCTCTGGTACTCTCCAACTCTCTCTCGCTCACTTTTCGCTGCTAGACACAGTAGCCACTGCCTAGCCAACCAGTGTTGTCCATTCCTCTGAGGAGCTCAGTGAGATGAGAGACTGTGAGTGACACCAGCCTGATATTCATGGTTCTGGGGTTTCCACAATGACACACTGTCACATTTGTTATTGTAGCTCCACACAAACAGAGTTGTGTAAGGAGTGTGTGAGGAGTGTGTCAATATGCTGGAATGATTCATTAGGTTTCATATTAGTTTGCATGCTTTATTTTATGTATAAGGCAGATGAATCTTTATTACATTCATTAAATGGACAAGACATTGAACCTCGCGTTGCTCCTGACACATAGGCCACCATCGCTATAGGGGTGTCAGTGTGTGTGAATGGGTCAATGAGAGGCTTAGTTAAAAAGGCGCTATTTAAATGCAGTTCATTTACCATTACTTTGTAGGATAAGACAGAGAAAAATTATCTGGATTTTCAGATTATTTTTTCTGAAATAAATAGTTGGAACAGACATTGTAAGTCCATAGTATCCATGCAGCCACTCCCCAACAGTGTGAAGTATTCTAATTAGGCTTTGGCATTGACATTGGCCTCAGTTTACAGTGGAGCAAACAGACGGGTCGGTATGTTGACTAATCCAGTGCAGGCAGAGACGTGCTGATCATGAATAGAGGGCTGATCAATGCATCGCTGTTTACACAGGCCTAACAGTGTTTACTGAGACACATTTAAACACAGCCCTCCTGCTCCAATCTATCAGCCAAGTATAGGACCAGGAATGATGGCATCATTCATCTCTGCCCTGAAACAAACACTTTCTGTACAGTGATCATGATGCACGCTCAGAATCACTATGACAAAGTGCAGCAGCATTCGTTACGGTGCACACAGAGTTTTATCTACCCGAAACTCAAGCTGTTGGTGCAAAGTTACACCTAATGATCCAAGTGAGAAAAAAAATGCTGGGGTGAATTTAAAGTGTGATTTTTCAGAGACTGAAAATGTATAGGAAGTGCAATGGGGCACTGAATGTGAAAAACTCAAGACGTAGAATTTTAGACTAAATGCCATGTTTTGTTGTGTAGCAATTATATTCAAAGACAAATCACCAAAGAAGCACTGAACAGGGTTTACTGAGCTCCTCCAAAACAGCTAGAAAAACCCTTGACTGAATTGTGTGCTTTTGCACATTAATGTTCACTTAAAGCTGCAGCCGCTCCCCTCCCTATTCAAAGGAGTCATCATGTCCTTCACACTGTTGGTCCAAGGGTAAAGACTGAGCCTGCCAATGATCTACAGCAGTCCTTCCACGCATCTTGACCCCCCATCATGTCAACCCCATTTTCTGATGAATACACTGGGATGGGGGATGAGCACCATGGAGACCGCCGGGCATCCTGGGATCGGGGCATGCCGCCTGCCACCAGGTCCACTTCACTCTAGGGGCCTGTCAGTCAAAGCAGAAAACTTCCCTTTGAAGCTCTGTCAACTCTCTGGAGTGTCTCACTGCCCCAACCTCAGCCCCCACCACCTACTCCCCACCCCTTCCGGACTCGACACCTCCATCCCCCTTTTCCTCCCATGTGCTCTCCTCCTACCCCTCTGTCGCTTCCTCCCTTCCCTAGTGACCCCCTCTTGAAATCCACCGTCCACTGTCCCCAAAAGTTATCCCCATATCCCCCCTTATCTCCGTCTCAAGCTATGCAATCCAAAAATTGAACTTGGAAAAAAGAGTGGCACAGAAAGAGCTTAGTCTCACTTTTGCAAACCAAATAAGGTTTAAAATGGTAAGGCGTCATGAGAGAGTAACTCTTAAGCCTTGAGACAGACACGCAGGGTGATTCCCTACGGCTCGCTTGGTTCAATCGGGAGTGACACTGAAGGCTCTGCCGTGTTTTCCCGTTCCAAAAAACAAGAGGAAGTCAAGAAAAATGAAGTTGCTTTCACAATTCTAGCACAAGCCGCTTAATAATCGCTGATTAAGACATAATTTTCACGCAGATCAGGTGCCAGCAACAGAAAGCGTGGCATCTGTTGGTGTTATCAATTAGGGCATTGTTAGTTTTGTAAATCTGAATCCCAGAAATGATAAATTTGACTTATCAGCAGCACCGGTAACAGTAGACACATGATGCCGAGGTGTGGGGAGGATGCGCTAAGTGCTGATGTTTAAGAAAATGCTTTGAAGGCACATGTATCATAGAGTGCCGCTCGCCATAGCAGAGCATTAGACTTGCTGATGGCTTGTTTAAGAAGTGATGAAATGCGAATTAGATTTGTTGTGACTCAAACAGCTGTGTTCACACCTCACACTGGCTTGTTAGTGTTGCCAGTGGATTTCAGATAAGTGCTCATTGACTTCCTAGTTACCCACGCTAAATGCCATAATGTGTGTGTGAAGGCACGCATTAACATGTTTTCTGAGCGTGTGTGCGCTCATGTGCATCAGTGTATCCACGGGACGTGCGCACATGCGATTTTGAGTCCATTTGTGAGAGTGTATTAAAAATATATAGTGCGTCACACCTCTAAAAGAATTAATTGAAAACGGGAGAGACAGATAGCTGAAGCCTGGGGCTGCTGAATATGAAGTCTGAGGCTTAACGAAAAGTCAGGAGGGACAAAGATAAAGGTGGGAGACTCGACAGTTTTCTCCCTTAGAAGCCTTGAGCCCTGTTCATTGAGGCAGAGAACAATACAGGTGTTGTTCTCTATTACCTCAACCAGCCAAGACCGACTGATTTATCAACCTGTGGTGCAACTTTATAATCTAATGTCTGCTCTCAGTGATGTCACCAGCACCCATAATCAATTCGGGACCCTAAGACTGGACATCTTAGCCATTAGAAAACGACAAGCATCCATCAGCCCGGTGGATCTATGGGGTAGTAAGTCACATGAAACACATTGCAAAGGCACTGTACGTTTGACCCTGGGAGTCCATTTGAGCAGCACGGCTTCTCTCCCCCTCTCTCTCTAGCTCTGTGACAGCGCCGGGGTGTTGCCCTCTCGGCACCGACACGTGGCAGGCAGGCCAGCTCATGGCCACAGGGCCCGCTCCTTTGAATAACGGCAGGTTAAGACATAATCATCTTCAGCGATGGGAAGATTCACTTTGACCTCATCACCTCCCCCTTCTCATTCACAAGCCCAGAGAGAGATGGTAGGGAAAGACAGAAACAAAGAGAAAGAGAAAGAGAGAGAGAGAGACAGAGCAAATTACAGTGTGAACCCAGAGGCCAAAAAGAGACAGAGAGAGTGACTGAGGGTGAGGATAGTTAGCGCTCGCCTTTGATGCTTAACTCTCGTCGACACTGCGAAGACTGAGAATCATAGAGATGTGCGGCACAGAACCTCTCTGTGGGTTGCCACGCTAGAACCCCAAGGCTGCACAATCATTCTCACATGTTAATGGGCTGCCATTTGGCTCCTAAATCAAGCAAGGGCATGAGAATGAAGTGAGCAAAGCAGGAAGACATTAGAAAAAATGACATCCGTAAAACTTTTCAATAACAAATAGACATTTCACGAGGCAAGCGTCAAGCCCATGCACAGAATTACATTCACAAAAACACACACACTCATGCTCATGTACATGTGGTATAAAGGGGCACACAGTAGGGAGCACCACTGCAATTGATGAGAAAATTCTTCTCATATACCCCCGTCCCAGTTTCAGACTTTCAGATTCTCTCACTTTCCCACTCTCTTTCATGCTCTCTCTATCACTCTCTCTCACTCTTTCTCTCCCTCTCTGGTCCACTAACCCAGTTTAAAAGCAAGCAGCCAGACATCTCCTCCTGCAGTTTGTCTGGGACAGTAGACAGCCCTGTTAGTAGGACTAGGCTTCTAATGAATACATTCTGACAGTGTGTGTGTGTGTGTGTGTGTGTGTCTGTTTGTGTGTATGAGCATGGTGTGTGTGTGTGTGTCAGCACCACTCTAAAGTCCTAAAACTACTTATGGATTGAGACATCAGTTCGCACACTTGTCTGTAAACACAGCTGTCTCTATATCACTGTGTAGTGAATCAGTTGAAACAGTCAAAACACATTTGTAGTAAAGCGACGCCTTTTAGGAGTGAAGTTCATTTGTGCTGACTGCTCTCTAGACCGACATTGTGCACCATCAAAAGCTGCTTAGCAAAGTTAATGGGCTTTTGCATTCACTGGAGACACCGCAGTTGTAGATGATACCAACATGATTGTTTGAATTGCAAATAGTAAAGCAGTATTAGGATTCTCCAGATCAAATGAGTGAAGCTGTTCAAAGTCCTCTCCATTCACAGAGAGTAGTAGGTGCCCCACTCATGAATATACACAAGCTGAGCACCATTTAGGATTCAAGTGACTTGACTTGGCATTTTATGTTTTAATTGCCTGCGAGCAGGAGGTCAGTCCACCCAAAACAATGAAGCCTGCTGGTGTGTGTGGTTACTGTAGGCCCCCACACAGATATATGGGACCAAATACAACAAAGTCACAAAACAGTCACTGATGAGGGACGATTTTTTTTACTTAATTGATTTTTATCCCCTTATTAATTTCCTCGGCTCTCTCTCACCCTCTCTCTGGCTTCATCAGCAGTCTGTCAATAGACTTCAGCGCCGCGCTCGATGCCTTATCGCATCAGAAACACCTCAATCAAATCCCAGTCAGTCACTTGCACTGGCCAACAGCACCCAACTCTGGCACAGCACACGCATGGTCTTAGTATAGTTGTGAGGACAGGTGTTGACATATTGTATTCCTGGGCCCTTATGATAGCCTTCAAGCGTCACATCTAACCATAATCTAAACCTGATTCTAATCTTTGTCCAGAACACACAAACATAATACACTAGTGTACACTCTTGTTATTATAAGTGCTTCCAGTTGTGTTTGTTTTGACCCAATCACTTTCATTTATTTACTGTTTATCCTTTTGTATCTTCATCAAATGACTGAGTTGGAAGAACAAGATCACTCACAATGCTGTTAATGATGATTTCATTTAGTTTTGTCTTAATGTGATATCATACTGTACCACAATAATGATCAGCATGTTTTATTCAACTACCCTTTTTGATCTTTCTCAGTGCAACAGGATTCATTCTGTTTAATCCATAAGGTCAATCAATAATTTATTTCCACACTCTAAGTTTAAAATCATACACAGTCCAGGAACAGTAGACCACACGATGTCAGCCCCTTCACAGACTCCATCCTCCACGTGCAAGCGATGAAAGCTGATATCTGCTTACTGATGGTAACTTCAGTTTGGACTCACATTTCTGATCAACTTTAATTAAACATGTAAGTGCAATTCTCTTCTGTGTTCCTATGCAAAATGTAAACACACCCTGCAGACATACGGGCATCAACCCCTCCCATCTCTAGCTGCTGCCTTCCCCTCCTCCATTCACCCCTCCCTCCCTCACTTCTGACATGTACCAGACAGAGTGTCTTCCCCAGTATGCAGCCCCACCCGTGTCCAGCTCACAGTTCCAACCAGCATCCACCAGCCCTGTTTTGTCATCATTAAACCTCCCCTGCTCGCCCTGCTTTCCTTAATATATGTCACCTGCATGGGGTTGCCACTGCCAGCAGTGGAGGGGTTAACTCTATTTTGTCCAGGACCTCATGCCTGTGTGTGAATATGTGAGTGTGTGAGTGTACCAGTCCGCTTTGAGTACATGTCCACGCGGGCATGTGTTCCTGTCCGTGCATGCCTGTTTGTTCACTTGTGTATGTGTGTGTGTCCACGCAGGACCGTGGTCCGCTCAGTGTGTGTGTGTATGTAAAGGAGAAATTTGCCTGTCCTTGCCTAAGTGAATGGCTAGGATTAAGCTGACAGCCCACCTTAGTGATGGCGAAATAATTGGTTGTTCAGCTCTGTCCTTGTCAGAGCGCTGACAGTTCTGCAGATGTCCTGTGCGGTTCTCCAAAGGTTAGGCTCAGCTGGGGCCGCCATTCATTAATCATTCCGCTCTGACAGTGCACCGAGCAGCCTGCAGCTGCCACCCCGTCCCCCTCAATTTCTGTCACCGCCTTGCACCACCACCACCACCAATACCCCCCCACCACACTCCCCCATCCTAGGTCTCCCTCCACCCCCGTGTGTATGTGTTTGTGTTCCCCATCCTACATACAAACAAGTATGCTTAAACATAAATTTGCATGGAAAGTCAAGCGATGTATACAGGCAACAGCATGCCCTGGACATGCATGAGAAGTGTGAACTGGGCAAGTGCTAAGGTAAGCATGTAAACAAAAACAAAAAACTGAGGGGGAAGTCTTCTCTGCTAATGATCGAAACTTGCTCTTCTCTCAAATTTATCGCTCAGCGCTGCAGCCGGTAAATGACCAACTCTCCTGTGTGCATGTAGAGGAGCAAGTAAATCCTCCAGTACCATGTAAATACCAGCACAGCTGCGTCTCTCTTGGCTTTCCCTTACGTCACCGACACATTACACAGACCGGTATTAACCCTTATGGACTATTAGCTCAGTGATTCATCATGGAAAATCGGTGCTCTAGACCAAGTTTGCCTTTGCATTGTGTAGCGAGACTCCCAACATGAGACGCTGATTTTTTTATGAAATATAAATAAAGGTGTATATGCTTTTAACGTGCATGTCAACTTATTCAATTTCAAAGAGCAAGCTGAAAATTACTATTATGATCTGTGCAAGGTCAGACACACACACTAAAATTACCTCTCATGTGTGGTAACAGTTCTGACCGTGTCAGCAACATTGTTCTGACCCCTTTCCCTTGCTCACTATCTAACGACCCTCTCAACCTATTTTGTCCCTCATTCTAACCCATTCTCCTCCGCCTCCACAGCTCTCTCAGGAGAGGTGTTTCCATCATGGCCTTTGGTGTGGAGGAGGCTGAGGGGATGGGAGGTGGGGGGATTGGGTAACTGCAGAAAAAAATGTACGAAGGCACAGAGAGGAGGAGGTGGTGGTATAGAGTTGTCCATTGGGCACTAAGTGGTGTGAAGAACTGAGATAAATCCTCCATTATGGTCTACCTGCTCCTCAGCATTGATTAACAGCTAGCAAGAGACAAGTGGCCAGCAGCCATGAGGAAAAACTCTCTGTGGAGAGAACCATTCTAGTCGTCTAACAACCATTTGCTCCAAAAAAAATGATATGGTGTTCAGCAGGGTGGGTGAATATGGCAAAGACGTTCACTACATGCATTAAAAATGTGCAAGTTAAACTGCTACTCAGCAGGCCAAGTGGATAATGGATGTCGAAAGCAAACAAAATATGTCTTAAACAGTAATCTTGAGATTGAGTGACTGTTTTTCTAAACGTACATTTTTCATACTGCTTTTAGAAGCTTTAGATAATGCAGCATATGCACAACAGCTTAACAAGCTTAACGTAGAAATCTGTTAAAGAAAATAACAGAGGCAAGCTCTGCTGCTGGGCGGCAGAAGGTCAGATCGATGAATGAAAAAGTAAATGCTACAAAATATGCTATTGCAGCCTCCCCTTTCTAATGCCTACTTAAATGTAAAGGCAACACTATAAATGCCTTAAGAACTATGTGTCCCTTCTTTGGCCTTTAAATAAATACAGGTGTATGCCCTTAAACTTTCACATACAGAGAGATTTCTATTGGCCACTTACCCATCCCTGAATACAGGCCAATACATTTCTGAACTTCTACTGAACTTCATGATGAGTTAAAAGCTGTTAAGACAGAAATTAAACAAAGCAGTCAGTGGTGATGAATGCATATAAAAGCCTGACCTCTCAAGTGCTATTTAATTTCCAACATGTGCCACAGCACTGAGGAGCAAATATATTGCCTGATCATAATACAACCCACTGAGTGATGCTAAATGCAGAATATAATATTGTCTATGTTCACCACAAAGCCAAACACAAAACCAATCCATTTATCGTTCATTTTAAATACCAACAGGATAATTTCACAAGCCCATATTGACCCTCCACCTACACATCTGTCTACTCTTTGAATAGCAATTGTGGTCCCAGAACCATAGTGGGCTATGTGCTGACATCAGCATGGAGCGAGGGAGAG